>JABCKJ010000116.1:0-55571 GCA_018850815.1 Asterophora lycoperdoides
TGCGCTCCTCTGATGATATAAGTATATATATAACGATTATACTTTAGTGTGAATTGTAAAATGTACACGATATATACCTCAACACTTCTACTGTGGCACCTGCCTGGAAGTCACGATGACACGATGACGATGACGAAAGGCCAGCCTGAGTGAGCTTCTCACCTGGACCTCCCTTTACGGAGACAAGCTCGGCTGCTCCTGCCTCTCAACAGAGGGAGTGGTTACCCACCTTGCAACGAAACATCCCAGATATTCATCATCTGAAGACAGTCTGGGTGAGGCTTTGCAGATACATAGACAGACTTGGGTAGACTGTAAATATGCAATCGATACGCAAAAAATAGACCTAGTAGAAAGTAACTTACGAGATAATCATACATAGACAGATCGCTTAAATAGACTGCAAATATAGAACCGATACCAGAAGTTAGAACACAAGGGAAATAGACCGAAGTACGAATTTCTCATGTGTGACGAAGATGAAAATGTTTATTTTATGCCACAAGTCGCATATCATTATCGTCAGAGATTTCACCGAGGAGCTCCCGAGTCCTGAGCGAGCGCTCTATCTTACGTAAGTGGCCAAGGCCACCAGTGCCTGACGACGTTTCTGTGGTGTGACCTTGAACGTGATAATGCTCATCTTGCAGACTGCCAGAAGTGGCCTAGAATCCAGCCTATCTCCAGCCAGGTCAGGTGGTTGTCGGGAGTGCAGGGACCTGATCATTCGCGGCCAATGTACTGTCCACAAGCATCAAAACAAGATTGAAGAAAGGGTGCAGATGTGGATCACAAGACATCATCGTGGGTGCGGCAGTCGATCCGTGAGGCGCCAGGGTCATGAAGTGAGGATAACCAATCTATCAAAGGAGCAGGGCCCTGGTGGAGTGCATTGGTCACCGTAAAGGCCGGATGTGCAAAGGATGTGCGGAGGTTCAACGTTCAAACGTTCAAGCTCAAGCTTAAGGAGACAATTCAAGTCCGAGCTGAGGTCCGGGTGATTCTGAAAACAAACTCCACCAAAACTTCCAACGTCGAGGCGTAGCTTTTCAGACCTTCATAAGGAAGTAGAAAGAGATGAAGACAAAAGGAAAGATCAATTCGGGAATCTTTCTCTTTACCATAGTTTAGTGACCGTGGGAGTATTCGCGAAAAAGTGATCGCGCCGAAAGTTGCTCGCCGCCGTTCGTCACACCCAGCTCACCATGTCTCAAGCCGTGGGCAACGTACGTCTGCAAACTCCCTCTTTTTTGCTAGAACTTATGAAGCTCACAGACCGCGCTTGCATATGCACGTGTCTGGCACCACGTCGATGCCTCCGACCGCGTACTCGGAAAACTCGCGGAGCGTATCGCTCTAGTCTTAATGGGCAAGCACAAGCCTATATATGACCCTAGTGGTACGTTTGTATCATTTCTGGACGCGCGTGGAATCTGAGGCTCTCTTTTAGTGGACTGCGGAGACTATGTCATCGTCACGAACTCGCGGAACGTCAAGGTTACCGGCAGGAAGGACCAGCAGCTGCTGTACCGCAAGCACTCAATGTTCCCGGGTGGTTTGAAGGAGACGCCATACAGGGACATGATGCAGAAGAAGCCAGACGAGGTGCGTGAACTGCTTTCTTTCTTCGCTGTCGTCGACTGAGCAGCCGCAGATTATCCGCCATGCCGTGGCCGGTATGTTGCCGAAGAATAAACTACGTGAACGACGGCTAGAACGGCTTCGTATCTTCCCTCAGTACCACATGGGAATCCAGGGAGCGAATGTCTTGCGGAGCTGGGACGACGGCACGCTACCGCCCGACTACAATCCCTCAAAAATCACTACCACCATGTCTCTGAAGGAGAACTGGAGGACGGGGCCGCTGGACAAGTCATGACTGATGTTGTAGAGCTCACCTCGTCGTAATACTAATCTAATTTTCTGCAATTCGGCTTTTGATTCCAAGATGTGCTATACGGTCGCTGATGCAACAAGTCTTGCGTCTGAAGTCTTGTGATCAGTCGTCTTCCTCCTCCGAACTAGAACTATCTTCCTCGCTGTCCTCTTCAAGCCTTCGTCCCCCACCATTGCCAGCATCGTCCACTTCCAGTAGGCCGTTGATGCCCGTGTCTTGTGTTCA
Source organism: Asterophora lycoperdoides (assembly GCA_018850815.1). Taxonomy (NCBI): domain Eukaryota; kingdom Fungi; phylum Basidiomycota; class Agaricomycetes; order Agaricales; family Lyophyllaceae; genus Asterophora; species Asterophora lycoperdoides. The sequence goes on from JABCKJ010000116.1 coordinate 2,123, forward strand.
AAATTGTGAGACATTGTCCTCTCCGTATGCAGAAGAAAGGCATACCAGCGGCGCTTTCCTCGTCGTCCTCTGGAATCCCTTCATCTTCCTCTTCATCACCGCCTGGCTCCACTTCCTCTTCTTCTTCTTCTTCTCCACCTGGTTCCCCTTCCTCCTCGAGACTGTCTTCTCCTGTGTCAGCATAGGCTTGCCGCATCATCTCTTCCCACCCATCCGGTATTCGAACCTCAAGCATGCGAGCGACATACTCTTGCATCAACATCCCTGTTATCAATTAAGCCCTTGCAAATGGCCACCCAGACGACTTTCGTACCTATAGCCACCAGCGCAGAGCCGTCCAAGATTTTGTACATGTCCTTTGGATGTTTCCTCTTACCCTCACCCTTTACCCTCCCACCTCGACGCACAGGCCTCAATGAGTCCACATCACCTTCTTCTTCCGCCTTCTTCTTCTCTTCCAGTCTCTTTTGCTTGTTCCGCTTCCTCATTCGCCGATAATCCTGCGTGACGTTCAGGAGCTGTCCTCGTCGATCGTAATACGTGCTTGCGAAATAGTGTATAGATTTAAGAAGATCCTAAAGACGAAAGAAGGGGCCCATAAATTGGAGCTCGAGTAACGCCAGACCAAAAGGTATTCACAGAAGATGGAAGTGGCTGCTGCCCAGAGGATGAAGACGAGCTCGGGGACGCAGCGGCCGGCGCGAGGAAGTCAAAATTATGTATGAACTTTTGCCGCTTCGCCGGACGCGGTTTCAGTTGTCGTTGTCCCGTTCCTTGCTTTGCCTTCGCTTTACCCTTGTCTTTGGGCTCATCTTCTTCATCTTTTTCATCTTCCTCACCTACCTCATCCTCCCCCTCATCTGTGCTCTTCCGCACCTTTTGATACCGCCCAACGGCGCCTGACCCCGCTGCATCGTGCGCAAACCAATTTCCCCTCGAATCCTGCACCGCAGACGCCGCATACCGAGGATGATGGTTCTTTGCCGAGCTCTGCTGAACGCGTGTTCCGTCAGGGTGGATGCGCAGGCTCGAGAAATCGTAGACGGTGCTGAGCCGGCCAGGCATCGCAAATGGATGGACGTTACAGGGAGAGTCGGATATTTGTCCATGTGTTGCATCGGCGTCCTCTGAATGAATCGTCCACGTTTTTGACACGTGGGTCGCCGCCTCACACTCCATCATGATCCGGGCACACTGAGTATCTCTTGCTCACTTTAGAAAACCTCCGGGGCACGGCGATCTAGGTATGTACTTAGTAACTTACAACTGCCGAATGAAATACATTCTCCATTCGTGGCATGTTCGAGCAAGACCGCAGGCTATTTTTCGACATGTCGATCAAATTCCTTGGCCGGCGATTCTGTGGGCGTCCGTCCAGACAGCATGCTCGAAGAAATGGCGCAATGAAGTAGTGCAATGAGCGTGTGTGAAGGTGAATTCTAGTATGTGAACATTTATCCTTGGTCTGAATTCCTTCTTGGAAAAAAAAACCGACATATACCGGTGCAATCTTCGTTTCATACTTTCACCATATGGCTCTAAGACTGCGCAGTAAAATTGTGGCCGGAGAAACCAGCCGTCGTAAATTGAAATAGAGTCTCATAATGATGTGAGAATATGTATAGCTATCCCTTCCATGTGCTACATAGTTTTTCTGAGGTGAAAGTGCTCCACAGATGAGGGGTACCTATGCGTGCGTATACTCCTCAGCATACGTCAGCCGATGACGTTGCAACCGTACACCCGCGTTTCGTCATTAATGTGCATATGTGCCTGGCAACAAGGGCCGCACAGTTGTCACTGAGCGACGTCAATGGCACTCTGGCATCAGGTGTCAAACTCTCGAACTGATATTGAGTATGCGATAGAATAAAAAACCATTTGATGCACTGGGCCACACTCATGCAGGTGATCTAAACTATGCATCCCATGAATTTGGCTGCGTGAGATACCAAGCAAGGGATGCGCTACTACCGTTTCAGGTGGTACTCCGCAGCGGTGATTTGCCTGTGATGTCGGAAAGCGGTTTTCCCACTCGGAAAAAGGTCCACAAAGCCACGAGTTGGTCAAAACAAGGGTCGGGTTTCATGGGATATTTAATTTTGATAGAAGTTCAGGAGAGCTCACCCATGGAGCCAGGAGAAGTGTGGCGGAGGAGTCGTTCACAAAATGCGATTAGATTATCGATGTCATGTGACGATCCGAGATCAAAAATTGTGTATCTCTGCACCTCTTGGTTGCTGGATCTCTAATCGCTATGAGTTTGGACTTTTTGCCTGTCGAGAAGGCTCTGCTGAGAGGCAAATGGACAGTACAAACCCAAGATAACTCTGGCCCTGTTGCCGATCTCGCCAAAGCCGTCGTCGAGGGCCGCTTTCGCGATGCACTAACATCTCCTGGAGCTCGCGCGCTATTTCACGTCCAATCACTAGATCTACCCTTCGATCAGGCCTTTATTTTCGACTCCGCTAAACAGGGCGACGACACCGAACTAGTGCGATTGACTGTTGCCGTTGCTTGCCTCCACGCATTCGTACAAGTCAACTGGACGGGCCCAGACTTAGATGTACAGCCGTTGGAAATCATTTCGTTTGAACCTGGCGAGTCTACTACCCCCTTGACCGAGGAACTCCTCAACCAAAAGGCCATCTCCGAGCTTGCCCAGGGCGGCGAGCCTGCATACCATCTCACACAGGTCGCAGCCTTCTTGAGGCTTGCGGAAATCCTTCTGGCTTTGCCCTATGATCACTGTCAGTCGGTTTCGTGGTGGAGACTGCGTGCCACTTCTATCCACCAGCAGATCCTTGACGAGCCTGTGCCCCAAGCACCCACGTTGTTGTCGTCCCTGGACCCCTTAACAGCGCTTTGTTCCAACGAGCCTGACCTCGCAGGACGGCTAATCTTGGAACGGGGATTGCTGGACCATCAGATTTCTAATGACAAATCGGCGGCGGAACTCTTTGTCCAGGCGGCGAAAGCGACGGGATTGGAATATGAGCTCACGGGTGCGCTTGGGAAAAGGACAAAATTCCAGCAGAATGATCTCAGCCAGCTCGTGTTGTTGGCCGAGAGTCATCTCCCCCATGATGACGCCGTAGATACGTCTAGTAATACAAATGGAGCCGCCACCGCCACGACATCCGCAGACTCAGAGCCCAAGCCTACCAATATTCCTGAGACGCTCGCGCTCAATGACGACACATTGCTCGAGCAGACCGAATTCACGTCGTCGAGTCCAGCCGGCGCTGGCTCCCGCCTGGGGCACATTAATCCCTCATCACAACCTCCTCTCCACCCACTCGACCAATGCATCCTCCTCTCCATGTGTCTCAACGTCAAAAACACCTCGCCCTCCCATGGCCTCACTAACGAACAAATGTCGCCGTATATCGCGCGGGTGATCTCCCACCCGCGCAACTGGTCCATCCACACCATGGCCCTCCTCCTCCGCTCGCGCCTCGAGTCTTCTCGCACACGCACAGTCGAGCGCTCCACCCTCCAGCTCCAAGCCCTCATCGACCAGATGCCCACCGCAGACTCCACGCTTCCCGAGCGCCTGCTGTACTTCCACTCCTTCCCTCTGCCGAGCAAATGGGAGCTGGAGCGCGAGCTCGCCCTACGCTTCCTCGGGCTCGGCGTCGTCCGTTCCGCCCTCGAGATCTTCGAGCGCCTCGACATGTGGGAGGAAGTCGTCAAATGCTGGGGCTCGCTTGAGCGCCCGGAAAAAGCCATCGCGATCGTGCGCGATCTCCTGGAGGGCCGCAAAGCCGAAGCGGACGAGGTCGTTTCGCGCGGGAAGGCCGCTCCAGGCGAGCGCCAGCGCCAGATCCACGATACGGCGCGCGAGGCGAAGCTGTGGTGTCTCCTGGGCGACTTGGAGCCGCAGAACGCGGTGGAGCACTACGAGAGGGCGTGGAAGGTGTCGAAGGGGAAGTCGGGCCGCGCGATGCGCTCGCTGGGAGGGTACCATTTCGCGAGGGGTGCGTTTGGCGAGGCGGTGGTGTGCTTGAAGCGCGCGGTCGCGATCAATCCACTGCTGGCGCGGTCGTGGTTCATCCTTGGATGCGCGTGCATGCGTGAGGAGCAGTGGGAGGACGCAAAGAATGCGTTTGCGCGGTGCGTGGCAATTGACGAGGACGATGCCGAGAGCTGGAACAACCTCGCGAGCATGTACCTCCGCATGGGCAAGCAGGATCGCAAAGCCATCGCTGACGAGGACGACAAGACTGACACCGAGGTACGCGCCATTTATTCGACCTTTTCCATGTCGCCACTTATGTCTTCCGACAGCCCAAAGCCTCCGACGCGGATGCTGCGACGAAATCCATCCCCTTCGAACACAAGCTCCTCGCCTTCCGCGCGCTCAAACAAGGCCTCAAATTCAGCTACGAGAACTGGCGCATGTGGTCCAACTACATGGTCGTCGCAATGGACGTGGGAGAGCTCGCCGAGTCCGCCCGCGCACTCGCGCGTGTCGTCGAAGAGACCTCTGCCAAGGCCGGCGCCGCGTCCGTCGACCTCGAGGTGCTCGACCGCCTGGTGAACGCCGTGACGCGTGCGCCGGCGGACCCGGAGGAGGCGGCGGCGGCAGCGGCAGCGGCGACCGCAGCAGGCGATGCGACGCCGTATCCCAATCCGAACGAGGGCCACGGCCTGCTGAGGAATGTGCGGGTGCTGTTCGAGCGGACGCTGCTCCCGCGCGTGACGGCGCCCCGGGTGTTCAGCGCGTATGGGCGGCTGTTGACCTGGCGGGGGGAGTGGGCGGCGGCGCTGGGTGCGTATTTGGATGGGTACCGGTGCGGAGTGGCGGGGACGATGGAGCGCGGGGAGACGGATGTTGCGCGGTGGCGCGAGGCGGTGGGGGAGGTGGAGGATATTGTGGATGTGCTAAGGAATTTTGGACCTAGGGTAGACGGTGGGGAGAAGGACGGGGGGAAGTGGAGGCTCCAGGGGCGCAGTATTGTGCGGACGTTCATGGGAAGGACGAAGGAGTTTGAGGACGAGCCGGAGTGGGCTAGGCTGGTGGAATTATCGGAGGAACTGGCGAAGAAAGATGAGGAATAGATGCTGAGAGAGTGCTCCAATTTTTTCTGGGCGCGTGGGTAGCTGAGGAGAGGCAGGGGCAAGGCGCCACGTCCGCGGGGTTGCATCATGGCTCATTAGCTTTATCTTCGCAGATGATTAAGTTTGACGAGGGGGTGTGTCATCAGAGAAGATGTGTGAAAATGAATAGATAGGTGATGCGGCAATGTAGTAAGAGAGCTCGGAGATGTGTACTACACGTGGGGGAGGGATCGACTGTAGGAAATGAATGTGCGGGTATGCGATGGGCGTTCGTAATGACATTTGGATCCGGACGAGTGGTTGAGGGTAGGTGAGAAAAAATGAGTGAAACAGTAAACGAAAATCGGTCTGCAGATGTATGGGCATGAGATATTGTTATGATGAGACGAAAACGTTTGATGCTGAGTGCTGATCATGAGCCTGGCGCCAGGCCAGGCGAGAGCGCTACCACTTGAGCTGCTGAGACATCCTATTTAGTGCCAGGGTGGTAACGATTTCGGTGACGATAGGAAGACCGGGCGTCTTGACGGTCAGCCGTGCATGAAATTCATCGTCTGGTTGGCTGACCTCCCACACTGCCAAGCTAGTCCGACCGTCGAGTAGCTGAACCGGGACACATCGACGCTCACAATTAGCCATATGATTCGTTAATCACGGGGAAGTGCACCATTACCTCCATTCGCGTCGGGGAAATTCTCCACTTGTAGTCCTTCCCGCTCTGGGAGGTAAAGTACCGCGATCTTCGGAGGGGGTCAGAATGCACGCGATAAGAGCACGATCTAATGGGTACGTACGTGCTTCCCTCGCGGCGCTGGCGGATGAAGTGAGGCATGGGTAGGGTGTTGCGGTTGTTGCCATAGATGATGTACCCGGGAGCGTTTTCGGGGCCAAAGTAGAAGAAGGAGTTGACGGGGCCCATGATACTTGGATGCTGCTGAGACCACTCGGCCTCACGAGTGAGCTTGATCACTGTGTTTGGGTTGTATCCCGCCTACGAGAATGAGGCGGCGAATTCCTGTGAGAGATGGACAACATACCGCCCGACTGCATCAGATCGCGGTCAGCACAGGTGTCAGAATTCAATTGACGCCGGGATTCAACGCACACAGTAAATGCAGACCGGCCCTCCAGGTCCTCGAAAACATTATTGAAGGGGTCGTCGCCGAACTGGAGGAGGACATATGCGCCAGACATGGTGGGAGATCGAGTCAGGGAGTATTTCAATCTCTCCACGGCACACATCCCTCTTTTACAAGGAAGTACGGAACGGGAACGACACAGCCACTTCATTCGCCACGTGTCCCACCCCCCATTTAGAATAGAACCATCGCGTGAACGTCGCGTGGCTTTTGCAGGGTCCGCGTGGGCAGATCTTGCTCATCCCGAACAAGATGCGAATCACGATGGCCCTGCGCAGTGTTGAAACCCAGAAATAGGCGGCGTTTACCAAGCGTTTACTCGAGAGCTGCAGTCATTTTTATATTCGGAAAGAAGCCTACGCTACACAAGAGGCTACCATGGTAATCAGTAGTTGGCGGAGGGAAAGGGCTTAAAGTAGACCCACCCAAAACAAAATTTGCCCGATTGTCGGAAGCAGGAGTTCGAAGCCCAGGCTCTGACGAGTCAGTCGTACACTAAACCACCCGAGAAGATAAGTTCATGGAGGCCACACGGTCGGAAGCACCAGACGCGGCTTACCATGCACGATACCTGGAAAAACCCCGGGCCAACGTGAGTCCGTGTGGTCGAATTCGAATCCAAATCGCAACGCACCATAAAAGAGCGTCCATACCAGCACAAAGGTAAACGCGTTGTCCTGGCCGGGGTTAACGAGCTCCAACAGGCCACCCTGGATGAATTTTGCTGGTTTACCGCGGCAGTTGATGGTATGGATGCAGGCCGAGGTGAAGAGGGTGGCGAAGAGGAAGAGGGCGAAGCCGGCCCAGTTCTCGAGGGCGAGAATTCCAGCCGCAGCACCGGCGAAGCAGGAGGAAAGGAACTTTACGGTGGTGAGGCTAGCGTTTGCCTGGACGTTGGCGGGGTAGATGAGCTGTGCAGCGGCCTCAGCGGGCGTCGACATGACCGTTCAATGCAGCGTTGGCGCGATTCCGACACGTGCAGGGCGGTCTACAGCTTGACTCTTGACTACACCTGGACCACTAGACTACACTTTGACAATGTACAACTACGAACTGACTCGGTAATAGCTGAAGCAGTTGGTATACAATCCTACTAGCATCCTGTAGCCGAGGCGTACGCCTCTTTCATTTATCATGTCTGCTCCGAGTCACTCCGCTCGGCCGATGAGCAAAAAAATTTGCATGCACATCGAGTCACCATCTCCTCCTAGGCTTATAACAGGCTTTTTATCGTTCCCTTGTCACCCCAACGCCCCCCTGCGTTATAACAAGGCTTAAAACAAGTCTCAAAGTTAGCACTAACTTGAAGGCTCGTTGCTCAGCATCACGTGAAACATACCACATCCCGGCTACGGTGATTCCGCTTGTACGTCTGCGACCACGATGAGCTCTAACAATCTGCGCCACGCTGACAATCCGGCCGATTTCTCTTCTAGTCCTCTCCTCGCAAAGTATCCCCGCCACAACATGCAGGACGGCGCTGCGATCAAGGTTGGTGTCCTCGGCGCGACTGGCACCGTTGGCCAGCGCTTCATCACTCTCCTCGCCGATCACCCTTGGTTCGTTCTTCATGCACTTGGTGCATCTCCTAGATCTGCTGGAAAACTCTATCCTGCTGCTGTCAACTGGAAACAGGCAAACAGGCTCCCGACTGTGGCCAAGGATCTGGTCGTACGAGAGTGCAAGCCCGAGTTCTTCACAGATTGCGCAGTAGTCTTCTCGGGTCTTGACGCTGATGTCGCGGGCGAGATTGGTGAGTGTTAACGAAAGAATCAGACTACGCACTTGACCTGATTATCCACGCAGAGGCCGCCTTCAGAGATGCTGATCTTGCTGTATTCTCCAACGCCAAAAACTACCGCCGCGATCCCCAAGTCCCGCTCATCGTCCCATACGTCAATCCATCCCACTTCGCCCTCCTCCCACAGCAGCGCGCGCTGCACTCGCCGTCTCTGAAAAAGGGCTTCATCATTACCAACGCCAACTGCTCCACCACCGGCATCGCGATCCCCGTTTCCGCGCTGGAAAAGGCCTTTGGGCCCGTCGAAGCCCTCCTCGTCACCACCCTGCAAGCCATCTCCGGTGCCGGCTACCCCGGGGTGCCCTCCCTCGATATCCTGGACAACGTCGTACCCTTCATCGGCGGCGAGGAGGAGAAGATCGAGTGGGAGATCCTCAAGATCCTCGGTGGCATTACCACGAGCGACGACGGCACACGCTCCTTCGACATGCATGCACGCCAGCCCCTCCGCATCTCCGCGTCGTGCACCCGCGTCCCCGTCATCGACGGGCACACCGCCTGCGTATCCCTGCGCTTCGCCCGCCGCCCGCCGCCGAGCCCCCAGCAGGTCCGCGAGGCGCTTGTGAACTTCACCTGCGACGCGCAGACGCTCGGGGCTCCGTCCGCGCCGCGCCATGTCATCAGCGTGCACGAGGAGCCGGACCGCCCCCAGCCCCGCCTCGACCGGTATTACCAGGACGGCGCGGGCGTGTCCGTCGGCAGGATCAGGCAGTGCCAGGTGCTGGACATCAAGTTTGTCGTGCTCGCGAACAACGTGTCCATCGGCGCCGCGACGAGCAGTATCATCAATGCTGAGCTCGCCGTGCTCAAGGGCTTTGTGGGGAGCGAGGTGGAGGGCAAAGAGAGGAAGCAATGACGATAGGACTGAAATGGAACTACCACACACTTACGCGTACTTGTAAAATATAGCGACTAGATAGAGAGACTTTCACCACGACGCTCCGAACCTCCAAATGCTCTAGGATGCCTCGACGCAACCGCCACTCGGGCATCAAAGAAAATACACCTGGAGAGTTCGTGACCCCCACACCATCCCGGCACTAAGTACTTACAAGACTCGCATTCCTTGCAAGGGCTTTGCGTAGCTTTGGGGCTGTTCGCTGTTCGCCCGCGCCTCAAGAATCGTTAGACCCGTGTATTGAATACTTATCATGATATGTACCTGTGACCTTGACGCATTATACAAGTACCTGCGTGCGTGCGGGTAAGTTGTAACAGTGTACCTGTCATATGCATCCATCTCATTCATCTTCGATGTCGATGAACACCCAAAAGCACGCTATTTTCACGCGCGAGGCTATTTTCAGTGGCTTCACGGCCTCACTCGAGGATTTTCAGGATTTCATGGTGTCTCTTTTTCCCATTTATAACGATTACCCGGACATGAACAAGGACCTCTACTTCGCGTCGTACGACCTTATCCGGAGGCGCCACCGGGAATATGTACCAAGGCTCAGACGTACGTGACTTTGCGGATGTATCTGTGCATTGCACCGAACCTTTGCTATTAGTGATCTACAAAGACGAAAGCAAGGAATGTCCAGGATGTCATTTTCATTGTTCGTTGGGTTCCTTTCACAGACGACAGCCAGCTCGACTCAACCTGCGACGAGCACCAGGCCTTGTGGATGCCAAACGCTACGGACCTGGCCAAGTTTGATGTTTTTAGGAGCCACATGGAGTCCAAGGGTGGCAAGATGCCAGACCGAGACCGCGTCGGCTTTGCCTGCATCAAGGATATCCACCCAGCTCTCGATGATAGAGATGTGAGTGCTTATTATTATTCCTTCACATGTGGATCTATTGCTCATATATTTTCACTAGTGGTGAAGACGTCTGAACAGTGAATAGCCATGTGACTGTTGAAATGGCTTTCACCTGTTTCGACCTCCTTCGGATTATCAGGCATTAAGTGTCCGAGTCGGGTACAATTTCGAATGCACCCGCTTCTGCCCAACGACATCGGCCATACCCTCCTCGCTCCCGTCATTCCTTACTTGCACTGTCAGCTTTCCGGAGGCACACCATCGCCGTCATGGTCCAACAGCTTGTTCGCGTTTCTATCGCTTCAATTGCTCATTACAATTTGCGCCACTAAACAACCAGTGGCCCAACCAAAGGCGCAATACGTACCTAGTTTTGGCTGTTCCCGGCCTCATCACTGTAGGCGGCGGTTAAGTTTGAAGTTATCGCTATGCGCTTGACCAGCTACTACTAGTTAGTGTGTTCCGAGACGTCATGGTACTATTTCGTAGGCGTGCAATGATGATGGAGCATTGTTTCAAGGCGATACTCCTACGGAACGAGGTTACGAGTGATGGCGTCTGTCTAGGAGAGACTACCAAGCAGCGGAGCGGGCCAACTCGGCCGAGGGTGTGGGCTTGTGCGGCAAGAGCTTCTCAGTAGATGCAGGCCTTGTGCATTCAAGTTGTCATTTGAGTTCAGGCTTCAGTTCTGGCTCAGGGCCCGATAGGCCCGGGTATTCGACGTCAGATGAGCAGCCTCCCAGTAACCTCGATGTCAGCCAAACACTCCATAGACCTCCTCAAAGTGGACAGGCTGTCGGACAAAGAGAGACTTGAGGAACTCCGGGACGCCCGTGACTGCCAGTGGCACCGCCAACACCGCCAGTTTTGTTTTTCAAAGATGCCAAACGACTCCGCACCCAACCCCCACTCCCTGATAAACGTCCTACACCGGCACCGGAACCTCCAGTACGTTCTTCGTCTGTTCTTTATTTAATCTGAACTTACATCTGTGGCTTTGCACAATAGGTATGCCACCAGGCCATGGACCACCTGAATCCCTCCACGACAGAATGAATTCGCGAACGTTAACTCTCCATTCAATTCCCAAGAAAAGGGGCAGAGCAAGGGCGCCACTCCGAGCCCATAGTACATCCATTCCCGATAGGCGAGGCAACGGAATTAGATCATTATGGCGCGGAAGCTCAGTAGCCTAGAATCCGTAGTAGATCGGATTCCCCGTCGTTCCGCACAACTCAATCGGACTAGCCACAAGAATCAAAACGAGCAAGGGCAGAGATTTGTAGCATGTCGTGGGTGCGACAGTCACAGGGCGTCCCAGGGGTCATGCGGTGCAAAGGCGTATGATGAAGCTGGTGGCAAAAGGACAAGACCGACGGGGTGAGAAACAGCGGCGCGCAGCAATATGAGGGCCTCGAACGGGTTGTTCGAAATACATATGCTCAACAGATGGGTGGATGGATTAAGTACCCGCAGCGGGTGGCCTCTGAAGAACTTTGTAGATGTAGGTGATGTCGTATTTGAAGAGTGTGCGAGGATCCTATTACAAACTCACCGACCCCCCCGTATCGATATACTGCGCCAGTGTCCCTCTCCGCGCCGCCGCCGCCCTGATGCATGTCTGCAACGAGTCCGAGTCCTGTGCCTCGACGCCGAGCTGCGAGACGGAGATGAGAGTGCCGGAGGCGCTGTCGACCACGACGGTGAGCGTGGTGTCGAGGAGGGGCTCTTCGAACGACGTGGGGTCGGCAAGGAGGGTCGTGCTGGTACGAGAGGATAAGATGAGAATTAGTGTGGTACTGGTACATAAAAAATAGGACACACGAATCGAAGATCCCAAAGGACATGGCGACGGGCGTGCGTGCTATCCGCAGGGGCGTTCTTGTGCGCCGCGAGCAGGTGGTGCGCCGTGTTTCCTCGTCGTAGGTCGCTTTTGGGAGTGTGGCTAATACAGGATCGAGGTGTCAGTCAGGAAAACGGTAACAAGGACGGCGCGGTGGCAGGCGACAACATGAAATGCGCCGAGGAGAGGGAAAAGGACGCGGCGTACTGTTTTTTAGAGCGGCGACCATCGCGAGGAGCGTTGCGTCGAAAACGTTGCCGTCGTAGTTGATGCACGCCGCATCGACATACAGCACCCACGTCGCACTTCCAGGTTGTATACACAGTGTCTCGAGGTCAAGCATGCCCGAGCTACACGAATTCAGTACGCCCTCTCAAGTATTTCAGGTAGCCCACTCACGCGATGATCGCCTCATTCAGCCTCTCCGACAGCACCTGCGCCTCCTCTGTCGGTGGGCCAGGCTTAAACCGCGGCGAGCACATCGCGGGAAGGTCGAGGTTGGGCACGACGAAGCCCTCGGTGGGCCGATCCAGCTCGGGTTCCGCGATCTCGGCTTTCACGCCGCATACGACGGTGGTGTTCCCCATGCGCACGAGGGCCGAGCCGTCTGCTGTCGTTATCGATCCTGGTTAAAGCAGGTTAGAGAAGCATTGGAGTTTGAGTATGAGGTCTGAAAGGACTGCGATTGCCTCGAACGAACTGCACATACCGACGTTGACGGAGACGTCGCGCCAGGCATCGTATGGCCTGCCGTCGGGGCGCACGTTCTCGGCGAGGAAACGCTCGAGGTAGGCACGCGGATGGAGGCGCTGGAAGATGGCTGCCTTGAGCGCCGCATCTTGCTCGTTCGTCGTGGTGGGAGTCACGGTTGTCATTGCTCTAGGCGAGGAAAATAAACGATATCTTTAGTAGCCGACTCCTTCGATCAACCAATTATGGGCCCTCTGGGCTCATTCTGTGCACAAATGGCAAATGCTACATGCACGGGGTTATTAGAATAAAGATAGGTGTCAGCGGCGTTGTACACAGATGTAGTCAGTCAAATCGAAAATCGAATCCATTAGATATTGTACAGCAATGATTACATCCAAAATACAAGTACTTTTTTCGTCAGCGATACGCGGACGTGTGTAGCTGGGGCATGGCGTCGACATGCCGGCGAGGTTTTCAGAATTACTCCAGTCCAGTCACCATATGCTCATCTCATGCCTGGAATTTGGCCTCGGCCTGAGCCTCAGCTACATACTCCCTAGCTCGAGCCAGCGCTAAACACATTCCGTGATCTGGAGCAAAAGGGTCAGTTCCCAATCCCGCTGTTGCGTAGTAGATAGCCGCGCACCTGGTCAGACCTCCTACATCTAATGTCCCGGATCTCGTGTATCTCCTCCGACAATCTGTCACACAGACCCTCGCGAATGCTGGAGTCAAACGTGTCGAGCAAGGTGGGGTATATCCAAGGCGTGACCTGGCCACAACACCCCCGAGTGTGAATATCGGACTTCTTCGCTCTGCGGTAGGCGTCGAAGTACATAGCACACAGTAGACACACAGGCTTTGAGACCCCAATATACGCAATCGCCGAACGCTCCTCTTGATCAATCTTGCGAAGGAGTGAGCATTCGCAATGTACGGTCGCTGAAACCTCGATGGTCATCGCAGCATCAGGAGATCCTGACACAGACTCGGATTGAGAGATAGCAAACGCAAATAAGGTGAGTTCTGGCGCACCGCTTTCCTGACGTCGCTCGGTTAATCCAGGAATCTGCAGCAATTCCTTCAAGTTGTCGCCTTCAAGAAGAAAGTCGGCGGATCTGAGCACATTTTGAGGACTCGTTGCGAACCGTTGGGTCACCGCTTCATTAGGGACAACCTCTATGTCGACAGAGCCTTGCAGAAATTGCGCGAGCGGCGGGGACGAAATGATATTAGCTACGCGAACGTAATGTTCGTTCATAGCAGCAATTTTGGTCAGCCAGCGCTCGACATTGATTTCACCTTCCGCTACCTCGTATTTTTTGGCTATATAATCTGAGAGACCTCAGTCGCGCAAATGCCAAACACTGGAAGACACTCACTGCTGATATATTCGTTGCAAAGACGCCAAAAAGACTCCCGTATCGCTTTCGACTCGCAGCCGTCGCCAAGTTTGAGTCGAATCAGCTGGGATGTCATGCGCACCACGTCGACGTGGTTATCGGCGTTGCTAGCCATGTTCAGACTGTGTGTCATGACCCTCAAGGCGCCCCCGACGCTGATGATCATATCTCTATTGTATGTGCCAGTCTGAAGCTGCACAAGCAAATATCGCCCCTTGTCGTCAAGATCTATGCGCTCCTCGGCGGGAGGTCCTTCAAAATCCTCCAAGAGGCGGAGAAAGTTGGTGGTGCGGGATTTCTTCATGAATTGCCGCCGAAGTTTGGGCCAAGAGTACCGGAATATCAGTCTCTCCAACGAACGAAGCTCGTTGTTGAGCGGATCTTTCGCCTGAGTATCGATGGTAATGATGCCTCTAGACTGCATAAGATTCGCATTAGATCTCGAAGAGGTCGATCCCTTCTCCAGGTACACCTCGCGAGCACGGCGGAGTTGACTGAGGATGGCACGTAGGTGGCTGACAACCTCTTCGTGGACAGGTTTGTTCTCTGAGACAAGAATGCGGCACCTGCCTCCAGAGCCTGGTGGTAGTTGAGCACCAACCGCAATTATTTGGTGAGGTTGCGAGACTAGAAGGTACGCCAGACTATCCAAAACTTGAGCCTGGCGTCGTTTCGTGTCGCTAGAGTTCAAAGTATGCCAAGCCCTCTCCGCTCTCTTCGGTCTGTCGATCGACTCGTACAGACCAAGCAAGACAACAGCGAGAAAGTTAGGGTCATTTGAGTCGGGTGTTGTGGGCGGTGCAGACATGGCCTAGTAAAGCGGCTGTAGTAGCACTAGGGTGCAGCGCAATAGTCACTTGTCGCCGACGGACGCGTTTGGTGGTGGCGCCATGCTGAGGGCACGGCATTTACCGATCTTGAAACCGACCATTCAGATTATTTAGTCATCATGAAACTCCCAGTCATCCATGGAGGAGCTTCTTTATCTAGGCTATAAAATACAGACTGGCCACAATAGTATGATAGTAGTACAAAGGATGTCCCCTGCGAATCGTCAATCCCACACCTCATCTGACCTCTAACGGAGGTATCCATTCGGGTATCTTTCCCCACTCAAATCTCTGCTCTTGGAAAGCTTCAAGCGCCGTCGCAGGGATCCGCTTCATGTAGTCCGGCGGGAGAAGCTGATCGTACGGCGTTAGCCCAGGCGTGTACAGCGACTTGACCTTCGAGAAGTCTGGCGCGCCCCCTGCAGCAGCAGAAGACCGTTGTGGCTGGGCTTGACCCTGAGCCTGACCGAAGGTTGAAGTGGAGGGCGAACCCATGGGGAAAGCGGAGAGGGGCGGGGCGCCAGAAGGGCCCGACTGTAAAGGCGGGGCGGTAGGGAACGCCGACGTGGAATTGGGCACTGTGCCAAATGCGGATGGGGTGGCGTTGTTGGCATTTCCAAATGCGTTGGTAGGAGCTGCAGTCTGACTTCCGAAGGCAGAGGGGGCGGGGTTGGTAGAGGCGCCAAAGGCAGATGTCCCAAACGCAGATGTAGTGGTCTGCTGTGCGCCAAAGGCGGACGGGGCTCCAAAAGCTGATGTGGGGGCGGGGTTCCCGAACGCGGAAGTAGTGGCAGTGGCTGCAGGTGCGGGTGCAGTGCTGCCAAACGCTGAAGTGGCAGGGGCAGGACTACCGAACGCCGACGCTGCTGGGGCAGGGTTACCGAATGCCGAAACCGCAGGTGCAGGAGCGCCGAATGCCGAGGTAGCAGGCGCAGTGGTGGTTCCGAACGCAGACGTCGTTTGCGCAGGTTGTCCAAATGCAGTCTGTCCGAAAGCAGACCCTCCCGTTGCCGGTTGTGTGGTTGTGGAACTTGCAGCACCGAATGCTGAGGGTTGGCCAGCAAATGCAGAGAATGCTCCGCCCCCAAACGTATTGGTATTGGTCGTAGATGAACTAAGCGTCCCGAATGCGCCCGTAGCAGGTTTGATGACAGACGGCTGCGATGTTTGCCCAAATGCCGAAGGTTGACCAAACGCAGAAACGGTGGGTTGTGGTGTTCCAAACGCCGAGGTATTTTGGGGCTGGCCAAAGGCAGAGACTGGCTGGGAAGGTTGGCCAAATGCTGATGTGCCTGCTGGGGTTGCTGTCTGGCCAAATGCCGACTGCCCGAATGTGGACTTTCCAAAAGCGGATGTCGTCGCTGGAGTGCCAAAGGCCGATGTAGAGGTCGTGGCACCGCCAAAAGCTGAGGTAGTCGCGGGTTTGCCGAAGACTGATGTAGATGCGGACGTAGAGGCCGGGGCTCCAAATGCGGACGTAGAGGCTGGGGTGCCAAAGACGGACGTAGCGGCCGGGGCGCCAAAGGCGGACGTAGAGGTAGGAGCACCAAAGACGGACGTGGATGCTCCGGCGCCGCCAAAGGCAGATGTAGTATTGGAGGCAGAGTTACCTGCAATGCTCTGCTGTGCGGCTTGTTCATATATCTGGTTCAAGTTGTTTCGAGCGTTCTGTTTTCACTACTGCGTGATCACCAAGAAACCGGACAAAATTGACGAACACTTACGGTATAAACCGCTTCAGTGGTCGAGATCTTGTTGGTCTCGTATGCAACCTGGGGGAAAAGCGGTATGAGCCTTGGAATAGGCGAAGAGGAATGAAGGTACCTACATATTCGGCTCCTTTCCCAGACTGATTTGCAGTGTATGCCCGGACCCGTAGCTCCTCTGCCGACTCATCCAGACCGGCCAACAGATTTGGTTCGTGTTTTGCAGGGCCATAAGTGGATAGCGGCCATAGTGGTTTGTCGTTGTTTGCAGTGAGATCTTGTCTCAGGATATCTATACTGCAATGCAGAAGCTCTTGTGTCAGAATACTCAATGATTTCAGCAAATTTGGACTTGACTGACGTGAATGAGAGTTTTTGGTCTGCGTTTGTGGGATTATTGCGATTTGGATTCGTCCACGATGGGCCTGCGTTCACTGAGTATAGATCCACCACAAAGATCGCGTGTTACGCACTGCCAAACCCACCCCACCGTTGCTGCGCGGAATCCTGGGGATGCTCGTTTCTGCATTTGTCGCCGAATTTACATTGACCGCGTAGAAAGAACGTGCAGACGGCCTAGATAGTCCCGACAGATTGTTAGTACCCATTTGAATAACCCCAGAAGTTTGGATGGGCACCATCGTGGTGGCGTGGTGGCGGCTGGTGGCGGTCGTGTGGTGAGAGCCCGGGTGTCACGTGGCGTCTTTTCGACATACCACAGTAACTATTACTGTGACTCTTGAGACTTGCCGCCAACTCGCCACGACAAAGGATAACTGGAATCTAGGATATGAAATCAGAAAGCGAAACAGCGACGCCGGCGTCGACGGTGACGGCAACACCGACACCGACACCAGCGTACTCAGCTGCACAGTGGGCAACAACGTCTCGTGAGTTTCAACGTCAAAATTGGAGCACAGCACACTAACGAGAGTTCATGTTCAGAAATACCGATTGATCCCGTTCTTCAGCAGCAGCAGCCCCAGCACCCAACGTAAAAACTCGCTCCTATCGGAGACTAGGTGTTTGTTGAAACTGTCTTGACAATACAGGACGACCCCCTACCAACACTACCAGTACGCGACGCATTACCCCCAGGCGACTTATGGGCACTATGGGGCATATACTGCGGCTGTCGCGTCTCAGACAGCGGCCAACCAAGTCGCAACGCCACCTGTGCAGCGGCCAACAGCCACCGCAACTCAAGCCGCTGCACAATCTTCAAACGCCAATTCTGGTATGGATACCTCTGATATCGCGACGCTTAACGACGCTTTGGGGAGTGCTGGCGTAGATCTTCGCGTACTGTGCATTTCCTACGCCTCTTCGTTCAGCTTTCCTAATCCACCTGCAGGCTGAGGAGGAGACGCTCCAACGGTCTTACGAGCCACAACACTCGTACCGTTCATTCGAAGATCGCACTCGAAAACAACCCCCTACGCCCTCCTTCGACACTCGTTTCCTTGGTACGACCATGCGCACGATCGGTACTCAGCACAAAGTAACGAAAATTCCTGATGACGCCACCAACTACCTCGCACTGGCTCTCCGTGCGCGCCTACAGGACCTCGTCACTGCCATGATCACAGCCTCGCACCACCGGAACGACACACAATTCGACAGGCCAGCATCGCTTTACGACGACGGATCACCCATGTGGAGCATCGTTGTCCGGAGTGACGTTGCGAAGCAGCTCGCGGCGTTGGAGAAGGTTGAAAGAGAGGAAGAGACACGGATACGGCGGGAACGAAAGGAGCGACAGGACATGGCCGCCGCGCACGCCGCTGCACTCGCTGCGCAGGCCAACGGCGCCGCCAATGCGCTTGCTGGGGATGGCTACGACGACATGGAGGGCGGCGCGAAGAAGAAGCGGAAGAAGGAGGGGCCCGGTGTCACGGCGCGCAACATGTCGGAGGACGTACGGAAGAAGATGTCCAACGCGGTCGCCACGCAGGCAGCAGGGCTTGGCGGGAAATATGCATGGATGAACGCCTCGAGTGCCGCTGCGACTCCAAAGCCCAAGGCCCCCGTTGTAGGTTCGCCGAATCCCGCAGGTGGCGCCTCGACGCCGGCCACGACGACAGCGCCTGCCGCCGGGGTTGGAGGTGGCAGCTCATGGGCTCGGCCGTATGTGCCGACGAAGAAGTCGACGACACCACAGGCTGCTGCAGAGGAGGAGGATACTCGGACTTTAGTTACTATGCGAGACGCTATGTTTGTTATTGAAAAGGAACGGGGACATGGGGCAGGTAGGGGAGCTGCACGAGGATGGGTATAAGGCCGTTGTCGCGTTGTATAATTTCTGTACTAATGTGTCATTCCTTGCTTTGCTGTTTTACGGTTCACGGAATCGTCTTACGACTCGGGAATCGTCGTCCTTGGATTACGCGACATAAATGTAAATATCCCGTATCCGTGAGGAGCAATCGCAAGTAGTATCAACGGTGTTCAGGGGCTTTGTGGAAGGCACGGCGATAAGAACAGAGCACCGTGCACTTGTAGTATGCCATATCATACTTCTAATGGTAGGAACAAATACAGTCCAGAACAGCAAGGCGAGCAAAGGAAATGCGAAAATCATGAAGTCCGTGAAGTCGACGCTTTGGGTCTGTGCCGAAGGATCCAAGGATGCCGCAGAGCATCCGCTAGCGATACCCTTTCTTCTGGGTCGTACTTTAGGAGCTGGAAGGTGCGTACGTGAGGATACTGCGAAACCAAACGGATGAAGGCACAAACCTGCCCGATGAAGTCTTTCGCCTCACTCGAAACAAAACTGGGCACTTCGTAGTCCACTTTGCGGATTTTCCGATACGACACTGAGAAAGATCAAGCTTTCAGGTCGCAGACAAGATGAGAGAAGGAGAATTGTCGTACGTCGCCTGGTGTCGTCGTTATCCACCGCAAATGGCGCAGACCCCACCAAAAATTCGTACGTCAACACCCCCAGCGCCCAATGATCGACCTTCTCCGTATGGTCCTTCCCCTCAATCATCTCAGGCGGCAAGTAATCCGGCGTCCCACACATCGTGCTCCGCCTATTCCCAGGCGCATGTACACTCCATCCGAAGTCCGCAATCTTCAGCTCACCATTGAGCCCAAGCAGCAAATTCTCGGGCTTGATATCGCGGTGAATAACGTGCTTGCTGTGGAGGTACTTCAACGCGTCCGTCATCTGGTAGATATACCGCGAGCTGCGCCTTTCCGAGAAGCTGCCGACCTTGCTGAGCTGTCTGTACAACTCTCCTTTGCCAGCGAATTCCAGCATGAGGAACACACGTGTTTTGTCGTGGAAGTACCCGTATAGGCGCAGGACGTTTGGATGTCGCAAGTTCTGCTGGATCTCGATCTCACGCCGGATCTGCTTCTCGACGCCGAATTGCACGATCTCTGCCTTCGAAAGAGTCTTCAAGGCAACGATGTACTTTGGGGCGCTCTTGGTGCGCACCATGTACACCCGGCCGAATTTTCCTTTGCCTAGAGGACGGCCCAGGTCAAAGTCGCTCAGGTGCCATTCACGTGTGGGGTATTGCCTGGAAGCGTCGTTTTAGAGTTGAGAGGCTACTTGAATGAGATATACCGACTCACCCTGAAGTACTTGAGTCCAGCGCTAGCATCTCCGCCGCCTCGCCTGTAATGCCTTTGCCTCGAGATTCCTCGTCAGCCTCAAGGCCTCCATCATACGTCCCGATATCCACGCCCGACTGAGCGTCTCCTTCAGCGGCACCAGAAGCACCGCTAGCCACCTGTTGTTTCGAAAGTTGGGTAGAATTTTGTACGGATGAAGGAGGATGCGCCACCTTCGACTTCAAGAAAGGTTTTGGCGCAGCATATTTTGTTAGAAGTTTGGATACATTCGGTTGGCTGGGCTGTTTTGCGTGTGTAGGACGCGTGCTGGAGCTTGAAGAGGCTGTTCCAGCTGTTGTAGCACCTGAGGAAAGGTCTAGTGCGTTGATCTGGCGTGTTAGGGCATTTATAGATGCCATGTTGTTCCGTGAAGCTGCGAGAAGTTGTGCTCGTTGCCAGATATTTTAGATCCAAGAAAACTTCTGCTGTGAGTTTGTTGGGGGCGTCGTGCGGCCAAAAGTCTCCAAAATGGTAGAAAACTTCAGACAGGCGCTGGACAGGCGCGTGTAAAGCTTAAACTGGTTGAACTTGACAAGCCTCGCGTACCTGTCACATGACCGGGTTTGGTTTAAGTCACACTCAAGAGTTCCGACTTACATAGGTCTTATTAGTATTTATGAAAAAAATGCCTCTATTATGGATGTAATGCTGTATCTAATGATATGATTGCTATTTGTACAATGCAGCGCTTTTTGATATAGTATCGATGTGCGCAAGTCCGTTAATTTCGTTCTGAAAGACGCAGACGCAGTTTGAGGAGCCAATTATTTATCCGCAACGCGTGTTCTTGTAGACCTGGCTGGCGAAGCACTGAAAGGAAGAGGTTAGCATATCAGAAAAGCAATACATTGCAGCGGATGCCTACGTTGTAGTTATCTGCGTTGATGACGGCCTGGGCTTCAGACAACTGCTGGTTGGCGGAACATCCGTAGGAAATGTCCTCAGTGTTGGCGACGGCATGAGTGAGCTGAAGAAGGTCACATCTCATGATTAACATAATCAGGTGAAAACTGACCTCGTGCAGAGTGGTTCCACTGCGAAGATTGCGAGCCGCCACAGTAGTAGTGCTGCAGACAGTGATGGTGGGTACCTCCTGGAAGAAAAGGTCGCAATAATAAATCTAGAACAGACCGAAATCAGTACGGTTTCACGAGCGAGTATAGTCAAGACGTACGTTGGTGGTTGACGCAACGGTGTAGGCAATGACACCGTTGGTGCAAACGCCATAGCTGTCGACACAGTTCAAACTAAGGCGGGAGAAATCAGTACGTCTTCAGGAGAAACCAAACTTGAATAGCTTACGACCGGTTGCGTGAATATTCGTTGGCGACGGCATCGAACACGGAAACGACTTTATCAGTTGTGGTGGCGTTGCCGTAGTATGACTTGAACAGGGCATTATCCTTGTTGAATCCCACGTAAACGGAAGCGTAAGAAGCGAGCGACCTCGCCTCCGTCAAACTTCGAGGCCAGACTTTGAGCAAATGTCGAGGCTTTCAACAGATGTGACGCAGACTAACCTATCCTCGATGAAATTCCTCTTCCAATTGTCTGCACATGTGACATCGACACGCTTGTTGAGTTGGGGAAGCTCGCGCTTGGAGATGTCCCTTGTGACCTTGATGACCATGTTGTTGGAGGCAACCTGGACTTTGCTGAAGCTCTCAACTCCCTTCACTTGATCTTTGGCACCCAACAGTCGGAAGTCTGCGATTGGCTGGAAGGAGAAATCTCCGGTGCCGACGGCAGAGAAGTCGAACAGCGACGCCACTGTGAAAATGATTGATCAAATGTTCTCCGACAAAAGAAAGCCCCACATACCATCGTGGTTCACCGTAACGGAGCCTCCAGCAGGTATGACGGTAAAGGCGTTGTCATCGAGTGCATTCAATGCGACCGAAAGCTACAGTCGCACAGTCAGATCAGTTTGCTAGGCATGATAATTGGAAAGTCACCTTGACTCCTCTGAAGGGAACGGTCTTGCCATCTTTCGTGACGGAAAATGACCTCGTCGGTAACCGGTCGTCGAGGATTGTGGAATACTTGAAGATCTTGACGTCTTCTGAACCTCCATTCTTGACGACGGCTTTGAACTTCAGGTTAGAGACGGAGTTGACGGTGTCGGGCGGCCCGCTGAGCTCGACAGTGAGACCATCAAAGCGCTTGCTAGGCGTTGCGAAGGCGACGCTGGCGAGTCCGAGAGCAACAAACGACGAGAAGAGCATGGTAGAGCGGGCTGCTGAGCTGGCTGAGGACCAAAGGGAAGGAGGTAGGGTTTGATGAGCTTATCGAACCAAAATTAACCACCATGTTTTAAGAGCTGTATATGAAGTGGGTTTGGTGTATCGGCAGACCGAGACATTGTTGCAGTGGCAGTGAAAGCCCACAGATTAAACGACACCTCCTCAGCGGCTCGCCTTCAACTCAAAAAATGATTAGATGTATGTTTGTCTCTCCGGCAGCGAATCAGGCACGCACCATTGGTGTCGGTGACGCATCTCGCCTTTCGCCTGCCGAAGGCGACTTGTGACTTGAGCATATTGACTGACGCGAGCTAACAAAGACAGTTGACTCTGTAGGTATGAATGAGGGGCCTACCGTCACGCAGTTGTCCTGATTATCCAGATGTTCGAGAATGTCGGAATAATGCTCTCGGGCTTCGAACGTCTAGATTAGCGGAGAACGCCTACAAGGTTAATTGGCCGTGACGTGCATTCTCCACTGCATGTCCAGGCGAGAGTGGGTTGGTCAACTGCTCTTGGCGTTATGAAAGAGATCGTTAACTCCAAGTCTCCATCCGAAAGGGGATAAAACCAACAACGAGCCACAAACGAGCCACACTCGCCCTCCGATGTCCGTACTTGATATAAGGCGAGCGGGCATACCTCGACAACATGGACCCCGCACAGGTCATACTTGGTATGAGTATGCAAGAAACGTTGACCTGGTGGAATGATTCTCGATCAGCAAACAGCAATGAGGAATGCGCACAATGTTTGGCGTTGGTGTCCCGAGGTATCAAAAAGAGGATGGACAGAAGCTGTCAAACTGGTGCTATCTAGCGATCAAAGGTGGCCAAAAGGCCGCTACCCGACGGCTCAGGGCGTCAATGGTGAGGACGTCTTGGCACCGACACAATAACTTCCAGTCAGTGGCGGCAACAACCGGAGAATCCATAGATTTTTCGACATGTACACTGGAAAATAAGATGCAAAATGCCGTGCACAAGAACCCCCAATTCAAACCAAGCTCCCTGATCCTGATCAGCACGGCTCTTGAGGGGTAGTTCAAAGAAACACACCTCGCTGGATAATTATGAATTGGGGGAGAGATGGAATCCTGATACAGGCAAAGCGACGATGTTTCCTTGATGACAAGGTGTCTACATACAAGCCCACTGATCGGACTTACCTCGTCCACATATTTATGCATGACGTCATGGCTCTCGATGAAAACCCAACAACCGGGCAACTAATGCATTCTCGCCTTCTTCCTGGTCGGGGCATGCGATGCGTTACCACCGCTTGGCTGGCCGTAAATGCCGCCTCCACTCAGACTTGCAAAACTTGCTGCACTACCAGGCTTGGATTGAGGAAAGGGTGGGCCGCCATGTGCGCCCTGTTGGTGCGAGGTGTTTTGCGCAGCAACGGGCATCATCGAGGGAGCTTCGTCCTGTGTAATTCGTCGATGCGGAGGTTTTTGATGGGTGGGTACGCTGTGGAAGGCACTGTGCGCCCGCCAAAAGTTTTCGTCAGACTGGGCTGGATATAACGTCTGCATCGGGACGCACTTCCATGTGGGCTTTGGCTCTTCTTGGAACCACCAGTGCTGTAGAGCAGCTTTTGCGGTTAGTCGGCTGTCGGGGTCGTACGCGAACAGTTGGTTTAGGAGTTGGTAGCCAACTGGTGAGCGTATTCGCGACTGGCACCAATCGGACAGACGGTTAGTGAACCTATAGGGAGTTAGAAAACTGTAAATCAATGCAGGAATGGCACTCACAGATCCAGCCGCTTCATATTCTGGTATTCTGGCATGTCAACGACGCCCGGCCATTCTTTCTCTGTCGTGGAAAGGTCAGAAATGCGACGCAAGGCATCTGACAATGACGAACCATGTGGCGTCCCCAGAACCTCGAAGATCTTCAACAGCTGATCACGTTGGAATGGGACATTCTTCTTTGAATCAAGCTTGGCCTCTTCACCCTTGAAGATGGGCCGCAAACTCGCCAACTCAGCCATGACGCATCCGACGGCCCAACAGTCGATCGCCTTGGTATAATGCTTGGCGCCCAGGAGGAGTTCTGGGGCGCGATACCAGATGGTAACCACCACTTTGTCACCTGCGAACAGCGGCTGAAGAGGCTCGTATATCAGACGGGCAAGTCCGAGATCTCCTATCTTTACGACGCCGTTCGAAGTGATGAGGATGTTTGCTGGTTTGAGATCACGGTGTAGAATATGGGAAGAGTGGAGGTAGAGAAGGCCGTTTAGCAGCTGATACACTAGGGACTTCAGGAAAGCGGTTGAAATAGGATAGCGAAGAGTTTGCGAGTGGTGATGGATTACTTGCTATATATTCTCCTTTTTAGACATGAACATGACATGTTCAATGGCGCCACTCACCAGAAAGTCATGCTCCGCATATTCGAAAACCATGTATATGGACTTGTCCTCCAGAATTACCTCCTTCAAAGCAACGATATTTTCGTGGTCAATCTCTCTATTGAGCTGGACAGACCAAATGAGTGTCAAGGACGTGAGGCACCTGTAGCTGGCGTACCGCGATCTCTCGGATAGCACTCTGGCTAATGCCAGTGTATGTGACGACATCGCCCTCCTTGTCAGGCTTGAATTTCTTGATGGCATGTATCTTTCCATCCTCCTCTAAGCTTTGTGCTTTGTAGACTCGGCCGTAGGTTCCAGACGAGATGAATCCAAGAATGTTGTATTTCGAGGTGACCGTCCGACGAGCCGCATCGCGCTTTGCGCGATAGACCCGCATGGGGTCATGTTGAAGGATATTGGTCGACCATTCATTCAGCATTGGTGGGTATCAGAGAAAGATGTCGAGAAAAACTCCCAGTTTCAGGTCATTGTTTATGGTCGAGCAACTTGAAGCAGACAACTCCGGTGAAAGCATACCCACCGTGGGAAACATAGGCTTTATACGTCGTCACTACGTCGTCAACACTCTAGTTCACGACGTCCACACACCTTACCACAGCTACAATGAGCCAAGAGAAGTCACCCGAGAGCTTCATGTTTACAGTGGGGAAACTTGGTGAGCTTTATGTATTTTGAAAGTCAAACACGTCTCATGACTTATTGCCCAGATGCGGGAATGGCTGTAAGCGCAGATAGCCAATTTGAAGTTCCAGAATACTTATGGAGGCCCGTTAGATCCTTCTCGGGGAGAGGGCTCATTTGATTGAGTTTCCTTCGATTCTGCTGCCGCCGGGGGCAACGGCCGGCTCCATAGTAAACATTGCTGTCCATCAAAACCACGACGAAGAGAAACGACGCGATGCAGACTTTTGGTCATTGCAACGTGACATCTTGAAGGAGTTTGGTACAGCATCCCCCGAGGCGCCAAAGCTACAGGTACGTTTGCGCCAGCCTCATCTGAAGGTCTTCAATAACTTCATCACAGCTGCGCAATGTCACCCAAACTTCTGTTACTCTTGAATGGCCAACGATTCAACTGGCGAAAGCTAAGCTGCGCTCGCTCGACATATATCGCAACGGACAGCGTTTGGCTGCTATACCCTCTCCCACGACCAATACCTCCACCAAGCTGTCCGGCCTCGAAATCAATACCGAATACTCTTTCCAACTCATTTTGCGCACAACGGCCGGCACATTCCCCTCCAACCTGATCCGCGTGCGCACTCATACCATGACCGATACCTCGGGTATTTCAGTCTGCTTTGGCAATGTGGAAGATACCGTCATGCTTGAAAATGCGAAGCTTGCGCTGCGAGAGATGAAGGCTAAATGGAGCGAAAAGATACAAATCGACACGACACACTTTGTCTGCACGACACCTGCTGCGACACCCACTGGTGCTCAGGTCACCGGTGGCACCAGCAGTGCCCCTGGCGTCGAATATCAACGCGCGCTACAGCTCAGCATTCCTGTTGTTCAGCCACATTGGATCCTCGCCTGCCACTCAGAGAAGAAGTAAGCCTTTTTCATTTGTGTTCTTATCATCCACTAATTTCCACCTGAAGGATGGTCCCCATTGCCTCATTCTATCTGGGTGCAACGCCCGTCTCCCCTGCTGCCTCGGCATCTTTCACAGCAAGAACTCAGTCCATGTCGCAAGCTTCATTATCACGCTCGGCTGGAAGTCCTCCGCCCAACCATCCCAAGGCCACATCTAATCGTGCTTCTATGCCCCCGTCAGCCCGCCCGGTCGAGGCACCCGCTAGTCAGGTGTCGCCATTTATCAATCAAGCCGAGAGTTCCGACATCCCAGCGCGGGCCCCATTCGAGCCTACGGCGGAGGAGCCCTCTGAGGATCACCAGGCGGAGGAGGTACAGCTGCAGCAGGCGACGAGTACAGAGTCCAGGCGAAAGAGCCGCAATGGCTCGATGAATCGCGAGTTCAAATTCCCGACGCCGTCTTCCTCCCCAGTGCAATCAACTGTCCCAACGAGGACGTCGCCTCCGACACACTTGGAGGAACCGATTCCTGAAGCTGCAGCGCCGACTGTGATCACGCCTTCAAGCATTGAGGTTCCGCCCCCTCCTCCTGTTGAGAAGGAGAGGTCGGGGAGTAACATCTCACTAGATGACGGCGAAGACGAGGTCGGGGACACCGTAGATATTCCGTTGTAATGAGCCACATTTTATGACATGGACATTCATGATTGTGGTTGTGGTTGTATTTTTTAAACAATGACAAGGGTCTGAGTTGGGCACTGATATAGTTGCTTCTTGGATGGGGATTTTGCAATTGCCTAATAGAAGGAGGTTACGCCCGATGGTGTCTGTCTAAGTAGGAGAGACTGTAGGAGAGACTGTAGATTTTGCCTCATCGCATGTCCCACGGTCAGTAAACCCGACAACGCGTTGTAAGCTGTTTGTTAACCGACGGCCATTTGGCCAACCTTCCATGTAATGGCTTCCAATGACTTCTTGGCCACGAATAATGGAGGATTGAGCGGTCACGAGAAGGACGTAACTCCGAGGCTGTCTAAAAGCCCTGCACAACTCAGCGACTCATCGGACACGGAGGACCCTCGGAGGCATGGACATGGACAGCTCCCGTCCGACTCTGACGACGAAGACACAGAGGACGACGAAGGCAATGACGACGGTGAAGACGATGACGATAATGAGGGATCAGAACAAGATGAGGAGGAGGAGGATGAATCAGATGAAGATGAAGATGAAGACGACGACGACGAGCCGGCGCTGAAGTATGAACGAATCGGCGGATCCGTGCCCGACTTGCTCAAGAAGGATTCCGCTTCAGCTCTCGCTGTTGCCAATAAACTTATGGTGCATTCATCCTCATTGCTCTCCGATGGTGCCAATGCTCATTGCGCGTGACAGGCTCTCGGAACTCACGCTGGAATCGTTCACATACTTGACCTCGATGGCAAACGTATCAAATCCTTCAAGCCTCATATGGCCTCCATAATCGACATCTCCATGGATTCTACTGCTGACTTTGTCGCCACGGCATCCATAGATGGTGAGGCTTCCAACATGTCACCTCTATTTCGCTCTCATGCATGACTCCCAGGACAGGTCGTCATTCGCTCTTTGTCCACCTCTGAATCATACTCCTTCGACATGAAGCGACCAATGCGGACAGTGTCCCTCGAACCCAACTTTGCAAAGCGCAACACAAGAGCCTTCGTTTGCGGCGGCTTGGCCGGAAACCTAATTTTGCAAGAGAAGGGCTGGCTTGGACACAAGGAAACCGTGTTGCACACCGGAGAAGGCCCCATTTGGCAGGTCAGATGGCGTGGCAGGCTTATTGCATGGGCAAATGATCTTGTGAGTGTGCCCTCCTTCCATACTTCTTGCATTTGACGCGTATTCCAGGGCGTAAAGATATACGATTACGTGTCCCAGACGCGCATTACATTTATCGACCGACCAGCTGATAGTCCTAGGGCCGACCTCTTCAAGTGCACGCTTGAATGGCAGGATGATTCCACCCTCCTGATCGCATGGGCAGACCACATCAAAGTGGCTCGAATCCGTGCGAGGCCTCGCACTACGACTAGTGCGGCAACTGCTAATCTTCCCCCTCTTTTGGTTGAGATCACGGCTGTCTTTCAGCTAGATTGTATGATCTCCGGAATCGTACCCCACCCCACCCCGACACCGACGTCCTCTGTTTCGCAGGCATTGATCACCGCCAGCGATGCAGCGAAAACCTCATCGACCCCTGTCTCACCGTCACTGACATCGTTCCTCGTTGTTGCTTACACTCCACCGGACACTTTCTTCAATGAAAGAACGGAAGACCGCGTGCAGCAAGCTCGGAAGGCTGCGGAGCGTCCTGAACTTCGCATAATTTCTCGCGCAGGTGAAGAATTTGCAGCTGATGCACTTAGCATCACGGACTACCATCTCTGGGGTTGCAATGATTATGTCCTTTGTGAGGTGCCCGGTAGCGACACAGCAGTCATAGGGTCTAAAGACGGGCGGTGTTATGTTGCTCTGAGTCCGAGAGATCTTGTCCTTGTGAAGCCAAGAGATAGGCGGGACCATATTGCGTGGCTGGTGGAACGACGAAGATACGAGGAAGCCTTGAACGAGGTGGAGCTGATCGAGGCTGAAACTCCGACGACCAACGGGGAAGTAGCCTTGAGTGCGATTGAGATTGGACAGCGGTACATCGAACATTTGATCAGCGAGGGTTAGTCGTCTGGCCTTCATCGTCTGGCTAAATGGCTAATATAGTCATCAGGCGATTTTGTGAAAGCCGCAAGGCTATGCCCGAAGGTGTGCGGGCAAGACTCGGAGCGTTGGGAGGGCTGGATATTCGGTTTTGCGGACAAGAGACAACTCCAGGTAATCGACATATAATTACCTCTTGTAATCTATTAATGTGTTTCTTTCCAGGCTATCATCCCCTTCGTGCCTACGGAGTCCCCGCGGCTAGGCCACTTGGTGTATGAGATGATGTTGGCCTACTTCCTCACTCACGATCGTCAAGTACTACGATTATTTTGTTTTCTGACATTTACTAACCCTGGACTACAGACACTCCTACAGACAATCAAGGAATGGCCCAGAGAGATATACGATATAGGTGCAGTGATAGTTGCCGTTCGTTCGGAACTGGATAAAGCTGCATCTACGTCGTCCACGATATCATCAAGTTCAGGATCTCGTGTGCTAATGGAGTGTATGGCTGAACTGTGCGCATTTTTTTTCAGCATGATTAACCTGTACTCATGCTTGGCTGTACAGATACACCGCGAATCGCCAATATGGCAAAGCCCTTCCGTATTACCTTAGGCTGCGCCGACCCAATGTCTTTGATCTCATCCGGGAACACAATCTTTTCACTGACGTTCGGGATCAAGTTCTGCTTCTTGTGCAGTTCGATGACGAACTCAGGAAGCAGCGGAAGCGTGATGGGCAGGTGCTCGACGAAAGTCGTAGCGACGCTATCGCTCTACTTGTTGATAACATCCATTCAATACCCGTCGGTTCATCTTTTCGCCCTGACATTCCTTGTGCTCATTCCAATTTCTTCCCTAGATTGGGCGTGTCGTGCAGCAGCTCGAGAGCAGCCCGTACCATCTCTTCCTCTACCTCGACGCTTTGGTGATGGAGAAGGAAGCAACCCTCGTTTCTGAGTTCGCAGATCTTCAGGTGAATGTTCCTCGCTTCTCGTTTTAGCTCACATGGCTCATGGCACCTCCAGGTCAACCTGTACGCCGAGTTTGCTACCCCTCGGCTCATCGACTTCCTCCGTGCAAGTAACTACTATAATTTGGAGAAGGTGAGGGAGTTTGGTTTCATCTCGCATAGCTGTACTGAGATGTTTCAAGGCCTACAAGGAGTGCATGAAGAGAGACTTGGTGCTTGAGATGGTCTTCCTGCTAGGTCGAATGGGGAACAACAAGAAGGCTCTGACTCTTATCATCGAGCGGCTGGGCGACGTTCAGCGGGTATGTAGCGTTTATTCTGTGAATCAATCTTTACTTATAGGTCCTCCAGGCCATTGAATTTGCGAAAGAGCAAAACGATGACGACCTTTGGGAAGATCTTCTCAGATACTCAGAGACGCGTCCATGTGATTCGCCATTTGCTTTCTTTCTTCAGGAAGATTCTTACACCGTTTTTGTGTTCCAGCTTTTATCCGGGGTCTGCTAGAGAACATTGGCGTTGAGATCAGTCCGATACGACTCATACGTCGTATCAAGAACGGATTGGAAATACCAGGCTTGAAGGAAGCGCTCATCAAGATCCTACAAGATTTCCATCTGCAGATATCGTTGCTAGAGGGGTGCCAGACGATCATGGATGGAGACAGCTCAGAGCTCTCCCGGAAGTTAGAGAGCAACCAGACGAGCGGTTTCTTCTTTACAGGTGCGTGCCGTTGATCCCCTTCCACCTTCTTTGATTGGACAAACTCGTGACATCTCTTAGGGAAAGCCAAATGTCTCGTGTGTTCTCGATTGCTACAGGAGGGTCCCCAATCCCTGGTTCTGCTATTCCTCTGTCGGCATGTTGTGCATGCGCGCTGTGCTAAGGGTGGGGATCAACTACCCCAGCAACCCGATCCTGCGTTGCGGGGCGTTGGAATCGGCGGCTCGCAGGGAATTAGCGGGAAGATCGCTTTGTGAGTACTCGATGCCTCCTTGAGTAGGTTATCTTTTGTGGATGCTCACCGTTACTTCAGTGAATCCCTCGTTCGTGCGAAAGTCAGCCAAGGCTGTCCGGTCTGCCACCAGAAAAGTGAAGGATTACGGACATAATTCTGTTGTAGACTTTTGCTTTCTCGGATACTTATATACCCTGGATCGAGGAAACGCGTTACCCATGACTGGCAGATCCTCAAGAAAGTAGACTTGAAGGCACGCTCAACCCATTGCAAGATTACGTCTTCTTCGGGCAACGGAGCACACAGTGACATAACCATTCATTCGTACTGTAGTTAACATATTAAACTAACTTACTAGTAATGCTAAAAGTACAGCAGCTTTCCGGATTTCCATGTGGGTAGGTCGGCGGGTATAATGTTGAAGGCCGACGACTCGAGTATCATGCAATACTCATCTGTGGCTCTCCTGTATCAAGCGTTCTCGAATATGTTCAAGAATACGCCCAAGCTGATTTTCGGAGGGCTCTCCGTGGGGCCCGACGCCAGTGCCGCCCCAGTAGAAATCCGACGGATCGTCGTATATAAGTGGCACGGGATACGTTTCCATCAACATGTCCCGCAGCTCACCGTGCTGGTGAAATTTGAGGAGCGCCACTGTTTCCATCTGTCAAGGCGCCATCGTACATGAGATCTCCATCTCTCGCAACAACGCAGAAGGCACGTACGTTCTCTCGGATCGCGTGGGCGTATCCAGGTCCTATTTGGTCTTCGTACTGGAATGATATTTGGTATGCATCGACGATGTCTTCGGTGAGGCGAATGTTCTCCGCAATGTCTGGGCGGTGCGGCAGGAACTGGAGGGCCTGGAGGAGGTGCGCAGCCGTGGGGTATTCGACGCGTTCCATCCACACCCTGTGCGGCGAGTGATTTAGGAAGTCTGTGTAGTCTTCCGTGGTTTGGTTGAAGTAAATTGGCTTGAGTGCTGGCGCTTCATCGCCGTGTGACGCTAGGCTATGCGACCGAGGACGGGGGCCTGGAGACGCTGCCGTGTGCGGGGCTGTCGCCATACGCGGAGTGACCGCTATGTATGGAGTCATTGCGATATTCGGAGGCCGTGGAGCTGTGCTTCCCGGAGGTGGTGGGGGTGGGAGATATGCCTGTGGGATGGGTGCAGTTTTGGTGGAAGGACGCCCATTGCCAACCTTGGACTTTGCGAGATCATCTCTGGCCTCCTTTGTTTCCTTCGAGCCAGATTTCTGTCCAGATAAAGCCCCGAAGAGCCCTCTCTTCTGCTTCTTGGGTTCCTCTTTGATTTCCTCTTCATTCGCAACGACAGTCTCTTCGGACGCTGCGGGTGGAATGGAAATGAGATGCCTAAAGGGTGTGGTCGTATACACGTCGAGAGGCAGTTCGGGGAGAGGCTCGGGGGAGCGAAAGGGGCCGATCGGTGCCGGAGCGGAAGAAACAGGTGGGGCAGAAGTTGCAGCAGGAGGATTCGGATGTTGCGATGTGGGTGGTGGGGCTTGAAAAGAGGCACGACGTTCGTGACTTGGCCGGGAGGCCGAAGGGGTGGCATGTCCATGGTTCCCTGCGCCAGGAGGAGCATTGGACCCCGGTGTTTGAGATGTCGGAGGAGGAGGTCCAGTGGACACGCGAGTGCTTGTAGAAACTCGAGGAGCTTCAGGAGGAGGTACGACGGGGGCCCGATCAGAATTTGTTGGTCCTGCCTGCGCTATTTACACGCGTGAACAACTATTGCGATGTACTAGACAGTAAAGACCCACCTGGCTCCTTTCTTGGAAACACAAGGGTAGCAGTCGGGGGCCCTCGCCGAGTTTTCTTCCGTTTACTTCGCCGTTGAACTTGCGGCGCAGGTTGCGGCTCCCGCGCGGGTTGCGGCGGCTGGTAAGGCTGTGGCTGCGGCATCTGAACTGGGTACTGGGGAGGAAAAAATCCAGGAGGAATCACAGGATGATTGGGCATGAGTGCAGGGTGCCCATAGCCGTAAGGTGGAATTGCCTGTGGCCAGGGGGGTGGATACCCTTGGTCGTAAGGATAATCGTAGGGAAAGTGTCCCTTCGGTGCATGTAGCGGGTGCGGTCGACGCTTCGACTTTGCCTTTGAAGATGAGATACCCATTCCAGATGATTTTTTTGCTAGACCTCGACAGGTAAGAAGACCGAAAAGGGGTTGAAGGCTCCCAGTGCACAAGGAACTTCAGTTATTGGGCACAGTTGTCGTGAAATATCGTTAGTTCTATAAGAATAATTCGTGAGCGATTCGTCTACAGCCAGGAGCTCCTAGCAGTGGTTGTGGCCAGCAAAGAGGTAAGTTGAATATCATTCAATATGAATAATATGTTCATTTTAATTTTTTCCCCGAATGGCGGAAGGCACGTGCAGTGGCGCGACGCGTGGACGCGTCAGGCGCCCAGGTCCCACTCAATTCACCTCGCAACAGGCACTGTGTTTCAATAGCTCTAGTTAAGCAGAGAGATATCCGACACGTTATCGAGAATGTTCAACGACTCGAGAGCGCAGGGAGAACAAAAATTTTACCTTTCTTCTCCAGTTGTTTTCCTGCTTATCAGTCCAAAAATCGTGTTTTTGTCGGGATTCTCCGCAGTACCGCTTTCTTTTCGTCCTCCACACTCCTCCACATACCCAAAGGTTTACACTGGTTTACATAACGACCGCTCTGCGACGCATCTTTCAGCTCTCGACCGTCGCGTGAAATCAAGCCTTACCAGCCCGCAGATCATTTCATCGACCACTCTGGGGTCTTTCCCTGGCTATCTCAGCCTTGGCCCATCCTCGTTCGACACAACGTCCACTTGACTTCGGTGCTCTTCTGCCATGATAACTACTTATACTTGGATATCTTGTTGTTCCCGGTTCCGAACCACTGCCCTGGCGGACGACAACTTCTAGCTAGGCTAGCATATTGAAGTCACACTGTCCTCTTCGTCATCTGCCATAGTCCACTGCCCCTGCGAGAACGCCTAAATCTTCGAGGGTACCATCTGCAGCTGCACCCCGGATGCTACCAGCCTATGGTTGCCTGTATCCCAGATCTTTTTAAATAACTGGTGTGTAAAGATAGATATCACTCTGAAGACGAAGTTTGAGGAGTACCTCGCTGCGACTCGACCCAGTGCCATTACCCGTCGACAAACTGGAACTCACTATCCTGAGCTTTGTACCTCTGTCAAGTGACCGTCAGTGAACGCTGTTGAGTGAAGGATATTCAAAGACGCCAGACAGTTTCGCCGGATGGTGGAACACGGTATTGATCGCCTGTGAGACGCCCACCTCGAAATCTCGGTCTTCAACGACATTGAGAGTCGCGAGGGCGCATATGGAGCATCTACCAATGAGAACATACATGACAATAGTCGACACTTTCAACTATGACATGACCGTAGTCATCAATCAGAAATACTGTGCATCCTTCGTGCATAGTACCCGCCGGCCCAAGCATATCTAGCACAATTTGAGGTTAAAAGGCAACGACAATGACATGAAAGAAACACCGCTCAGCGAACCTTGTGTCACGTCAATCTCACAGACCACCCTTCCCTCGATCCTGAGGGGATCTTCAGGGTTCTGCACGACAGATACCTCCGCCACCTTGAGTCGGTGTGCAATTGAGTTCGCGAAGCTGACCTCCCGTGAACGGAACGCGGCGAGCCATTTCAAGGGTACCTCCTTGATCCTGCGCGGAGCGTTTCCAGCGACCTTTGAGATCAACTCATCTGGGAGGTTTAATGCTAGGATCGAGCGCGCCTGGGTGGGAGCTGGCATGACCGAGAAAACAGTCCCACATTGTTTTCCGGAGAGATGAATATAAACAGGATGTCTTGAAGAGAGCGCTCATGATCATGGATCATGGGCTCATGGGCCAGAATCAGCGGAAACAAATGCCGGCAGGAGAAGAAACCGGGTTCCGGCTCTCATACGTAGAAGGTAAAACAGCATCGCCACGTGTGTCGCCACACTCCTCTTGCAGGCACTCCGATCACTCCTTAATTAAGGAGAGTCGTTACCCCGGATCGCGTGGAGAAGACAAGGTATGTACCAATTTCATCCTTTAAAGCTCAGGTCGATTTCAAGTGGATTCACTACAGCATTCAATTTGTCGTAGAATGGCCGACTCCCGCACCTCCACCCCCAGAAAGATCGACGTCTCACGCATCAAAGGCAATGTGAGCGACGACGAGAAGGTTTTGGCCCTGAAGATCTTTTCCCACTTCGTGAGCATTCCTGACAAATCATATGGGGCCGCCGTCGGCCAGCGCCTCACGATGGTTGAGGCGAATGTTTGGGGAAAGGGCGGCCCAGCCGCCTCCGCGGAGACGGTATTCGAAATAGATGTTGAAAAAGGTGCGCCGCCACTTCTTGCCATCAAAACATGAAAGAGAGATATGCTTTTATTCACTACATACCTTTTCAGACATGTGCAATGTGTACGGAACATTGCACGGAGGATGTGCAGCTTATATGGTGGATCCGTACGTACACTTTCTCCAGTCCCTTGGCCTTGCTGTTCAATAAATCTAGCACAGATGCTCTATATCATCTCTAGTCGTCCTCGGAAATGCGACTGGTGTCGATGGAACCGGGGTATCTCAATCTATGAACCTAATATGGCACCAACCAGCTCGGGCGTATGTCGCTTTTCACTCGTGGACGACGAACTCCCGTGTTCTGATCACTGGTTTTTTGTTTTTGTAGAGGTGATAAACTGCGAATCGTGTCAACATCAGTATTCATCCACGGTCGTGTGCGCTCTGCACGATGCGAGGTGAGAGCCTGACTGATGATTCGAGCGAGGCAACGTTGTCTGATGCAAGTCTCCTTGATAGATCTGGAGCGGTGAACAGCTTTGCGTATCTGCTGTGCATTCTACGATCAACCCTAGGACAAAGAAGAAGAACAAGGAAGAGACGGAGAAAGGCAAACTCTAATGATATATGTCGTTCGGCGCTGAATAATACGATGGCCTCGTTCAATCGTCCAGTTGTTCTGTAAACCCGTATTAAATGCCTGAATTATCATATATATGACAGATGGCAGGTTCCAGAATAAGGATATTACACGGTATAGGTGGCGAGCTCGTCCGTCAAACACGGTCTACGCGTCGACGGATAATGTCTGGAGGTATGCGCGCAGCTTATCCAGGGCTCTGTAGCGATGCGACAGTTTATTTTTTTGTTCCGAGGGCATCTCTGCGTATCTGTTACATAAATTGTTAGCTGTGGCGGCGGGGTCGCGAAAACGACGACTGACGTCAGCCCAGTTCCTTCCGGTTCGAAGACTGCATCCCATCCGAAGACCTTCGGTCCCCTTGCGGGCACGATTGTCCCGTCCGTCCGGCCCTCAAAGAGGATCGGCTCGGAACCTGCGCGCAGCCATTCAAGTTCATAACGATAAATAAAAGCAGGAGTTTAAATAACATACCAGGGCCAGCGGAATATGCGAAGGTACACAGGGCCCACGCTGTTTTCGTCGGGAAGCCGACGAGCATGTTGTTCAGCCCTTCGTGGCCCACTTGTTGCATGAAGAACTTGACATAAGGTCCAGGAAGACCATTGAGAGCCTCGTAGCACAGTGCAGTGTCTTCCGTGATGCAAGCAGAGCCAGTCTAGCCGATAAAACCGAATGAGTCAGGAGATCCTAGGGTACGCATGCAGACGTACAAGCTCTGCTGCTCTCCGACACTTATCCTTCGCGACCTCTTGCGTCGTTCCCTGGATCTCGGGGACTAGAAGTCGCGACGGACGCTATGTCAGATCGCGAGCGACTTCAGGTGTA
This sequence comes from Asterophora lycoperdoides, assembly GCA_018850815.1. NCBI lineage: Eukaryota > Fungi > Basidiomycota > Agaricomycetes > Agaricales > Lyophyllaceae > Asterophora > Asterophora lycoperdoides. The sequence continues at coordinate 38,605 of JABCKJ010000116.1, forward strand.
ACGCGCGACTTGCTATCAAGGCTTTGCGAATCGATCTCAATGGGATGTCCGCCATCAGAGAGGATTGCCTTCACTTCCTTGAGTTTGTTCGCGTTTCCGGTCACAAAAACTAGTCAACACTTCCAGGTCAACATATGTGCATCTCTAATGATAAACAATACCCACTGAGGCGTTTGGAGGAGGACATGTAGGTTATAGTCGGTGATCGACGATGGAGGAGTCGAAAGTTTGCCGGGACTCCGGACTCTCCAGAGGGATTTGGACGCCGCTTGAAAACTTCGGCTTAGTCCACTTTCTGAGTTAGTTCCATGTTCAAGCTGCGTTCAAGAGATCAACTGTGATTCAACGTTGATGCAGCTCAGTTGTCAAAGATGGCTCCGGAATTAGGAGCTCCATCACCCTAAGAACTTTTTCATTGAAAATGTCACATCATACGCGATTTTTGAATTGCGCCACAAGACCGAATCCGCCATGCACCTCTGTTGTGCCGACGTCGCGGTCTTGCAAAACGAAGGAACCCCGAACATACGTGATACCATCCCACATGAGGATGAGGAGGATTCAGAGGAAATCTATCATTACCAACGACCAGGACGGGCACAACCACGGTGCACACGTGTACACAACCCAAAATCCAAGATCGATTGTTTATCTCCTCCCTGATTGCGCTTGCGCCTGAGCTATTATGCCGCTTCTGTGGTGCAGAAGACGTCTGGGCGATGGAGTGCGAGGGACGACGCCGCGCACGGAGGGGGAAGAGCACCCGATGAGTGTATACGAGCAGCGGCGGGCTGGCGCGTATCTGCTTTAGGTGCTATGGGAGGGTGCTGCAGCAGCAACTTGGAGCAGTTGGTTACGACTACGCAGGTGAGAGTATGACTGACAATGGGTGGGACACTGGGTGGGGATCTCAAGACGTACATCGAGGGTACGATTAGAGGGGAACACCGAACATTCTTCAATCTTCCCAGCAGCCAAAAAGGTGGGTCGAAGGTGATCAAACTACACTGTCGTGAGGTCAAATAATACACGGGTAACGTTCGTTAGAGGTCACTAGAAATTACCAGTCTGAGCTCTATTATACATGCTAAGGAGTGAGCAGCCCCAACGAAACTGCGAACGGCCGGGCTATTAGCAGCGTTAGCATATGTTTAATCCGGTCACGTACTCATCAGAGGCTAAACAAGTGGGCTCATCGCACAAATAGTCTTTTAGACCGGACAGGTCGCGCAGCCCCCACACGCCCTGTCTCTGCCTGATATATCCTATATGCCTCCCGCAGGTGGTCAGGCGAAAGTGGACCGGTCTCTCCTCGCCGCGTCTGAACGGCACGAGCTAGAAGAAGACAGGTAAAGAAAAACAGCACAGCAGTGAGTTGCAACATCAACGGACCTTTTTCAACCATTTCGCCGACGAAAACTTTGGCGAAACCTGCGACAATCTGGGCGACGGGTTGGGAGACCTGCTGGCCGAGGGTCTGCTGGATAACCTGAGCGTTCGATTAGATCATGGGGGCTTCAAGGTTCAGGCCAAGCGTGTACCTTCCGCACAGCTTGCTTCGGCAATGCGTGTCTACGATACGCCTCGAAGCGTTCGTACTGGTCTTCACTGAAGTTGTCCATCAAAACCCTAGAACGAAGGTCAAAGAAATCCAAGCTGCAGGATATCAAACGTGTACTTGAGGTTGTCCTTCGACTGGCTCTGCCACGATAGCTGTGCCGAGTAATCATCGTCCGCCATAGCGGGCAACATTTCGTCTTCGCCGTCCCCATCTTCTTCGCCCATCCCAGGCGGACGTAGATGGGCTGCTGCTCCAGGTACCATCCCCGCGCCTGCAGCCACGCTTGATCCAAGAGGCAGAACGGGTGCTGACGTTCCTGACATCGTGATGAGCCCCGTCGTATTTAGCGCCGGTGTTGTAGAGCTAGACGGCAGGGCATAGCTCGAAGATGCAGCGACTGCGGGAGTACCAGATGCACCTGCACCTGTACTATAGGACGTAGACGCCGTTTGTTGAGCTTGCGGAGTCGATGTCGTCCCAGTACCAATTCCACTTCCACTTCCACTCGCGCCAGCGCCACTTGCCCCCACCTGCGTCTGCCCCGGCATAGACCAGTTCAAATGAGGGAACTGCGGCGAAGAAAAAGCAGGGCTGCCGGCGGTAGCCTGGGGTGACATCCGGGGAGTTGTGGTCCCCACTCCCGTAGCACCACCTCGTGGTTTGCGACCGCGTTTTGCACCTGTTCCAGACAGTGCGCCTCTCGGCCTTCCGCGTGTAGGAGTTGGTGTAGCTGGCACGTTGAAACCCGGCGTGTCCGGCATTGGACTCTGTACGTTGATTCTGAAGGGTGTCGTCGTCGATGGTGGATTCATTGAAGAATTATATCATCACGTGAGCCAGAAATGTGGAAAAAGGACTCGGTTGAGTGGCTACTACTACTACTAGCCACATACGGTCATCCCAGTACTCGACAGCATTCCATTAGGATAATTCCACCACCTCCGCCACCGCAATGTCCCGCCACAGTTGACTCAGTTACTACTAAACGTTCCAGTTCCCATACGGGCCGTCCTCGACTGCTCGATTTGTATTTGGAGATAACTGGACTTACGCGATCTCTTGACTTTCATCCAGGTCAACCTGCATCCTTTTTTCTCGTAGTTCACCTATCATGGGTGTGCGTCTAGTTGCGTCGACTGATTCAGGTTGGATCATATCTTCTTTGGAGAACATCAATGCTCGTCCTGGGTCTTGCGCATACATTTTTGACCGATTCATAGATTCCGGTATCGAGTGAAGTCCTGGAACGCTCATGTGCCCACCTGGGAGACTTCAGCCAGCTTCACCTTAGGGCCTACAGCGGATCGCTTACCGGACGTTCTCTTGGAGCTTTTAATCTGGAGCCAGGAGGCCATATGCAATCCGCCAAATGTGAGAGGTTGCTTGGTTTTCAGAAATCGATCGTCTCTGGTATTTTTCGGACTCCGAGGACTCTTGTTCAGTCAGAGTCATATGGCGACATGGATAAATCTCTTGCTTTATCATCGTCTTATCTCTTAACACAATTCTTTCACGGACGCGCTTCTTCCCGCCAACAGTCCAGTGATCCAGCTGAAACCTCGATGGCAGGACGAGCAACAATCCCAGTGCAATTTTCTCAGCACTCGGTGCCCAACGATACAAGATGCTACGGCCGCGATCCCTCTCAGAGTGCTTCAGTAATCTCAGTCTGCTCGGATGCTTAAGGCGTTCCATTTTAATTCCCTCGTGATCAGGGCGGATCTCACCGGCGCTTTTTCGTCAGGCCCGCTGAACGCATAGCGTGCGTAAGCATTGATTCAATCAAAGCCCCACATAAATCGCCTGTCGTATTCAGGTTGGGAGAGCATAGAATAGAATAAGGAGCAGGTCCGAGGAGAAAACTGGAACGCGTTTGCCGGCATCAGGGCCCGTTTAAACGAAGTGTCAGGAAATGGGAAATTTCTGCGTGTGTCGTCGAAACTAGTGAGTCAGAGTACATACATAACACGTTTCCAACACGTACCAATCAAGTTGCTCCTCGGCCGCGGACCAGTGACGCCAGTTCACTATATTGCTCAACGCTTTTATGCAAGCGACCTCTGTCTTTCGGTAGCCCCGGTATCTTCGGATATCTGCGCCGCCGCTATGAACTTACGGCAACACGACTTTCACAAGTTTCAGTTGCGTCTTTCCCAAGTCTTCTTTCATCATGTCATTATCTCAAAATCTTCTGAGTGTCTGACGCTTTTGTTTCGTTCACGCGCGATAAAGGGCTTCATAAATCGATGGGCAGTTCTAAGTATTAACATCGTCTTCTTAAACCTTGTCGCACACATATGGAAACGATGTCGCACGTCACAATGGTATACCCGGGTTCGCGTGGACCTGAAGTGGACCTGAAGCGGAGGAAAGGTCACCTTGACACCTTCTGGTCCATCCCTAGCCGACGACTATGTGACTGTAAACCCTTTTCAGTTTCAGTATATGCATCTGATCGTTCCCGACTTTCACGTTTGGCATATGTATAAAGACATGCGTATACCGAACTGGATCCATTTTGCTTGACCTACATTCCCGCGAGGAATTGTGACTCCGTCTCTGAGAGCTACGGTCTTCAGCAACTCTCATTGTTTGAAGAGCAGCAGTACGTCTCTTCTGTAATTTCTTCCAACGGCTCTGTATTCACGACTCCCTTACAAGGATCGCCACTCTGGCCCGCGACTGGACGCCGCGCCTTCCATGATCAAAGAGTCACCCTCTCCAGATGCTATTCTCACTACGAAGGCGGCACTCGACGACACCGCCCTATCACAACGTCCACAACGACCAAATTCAAACCTAAGCACCTTAGCCAGCCTCTCACCGGGTGAAGGAGAAAAGGAGAAGATCGAACCGTCGGATTTAGAGGACCAGTCGCACATCTGGGCCGGCTTTGAGCAAGATGTTCTTCCCGACAAGGAATTTGGGGGCGTCCTTGGCAATATTCGTTACCAGATACTTCAGGTTTATCGACGGCTCTTTGGAATGGTTTTCCTAATCAACGTCGGGCTTTTTATCTCTGTTGCGGTCAAGGGGGCTGTGGCACCACAGATTGGGCTAATCGCCTTGTCCAACCTCTTGGTTGCGGTCATGTTGCGTGAGGACTATGTCGTGCGTGCAATCTTCGCGATTTTTACTGCTGTCCCATCGTCGTGAGTCTTCCGAATTGGCTTCGCCCCATCATTCTTACACACTGACTGCAGATGGCCGCTGTGGATACGCCGCATTTGCGCTAATGTATACCGATTTGGCGGGATTCACTCGGGGTGTGGGGTGTCTGGCATAATGTGGCACGTCCTGTTCTGTGCTCAGGCCACAATAGAGATGATCCAGAAGCGAGAAGTGTGTTCTCCCTTCATTTCTCATTCAGGTATCTGACCTGATATCCCTTAGACTCACACCTCTGTCAATACCGTGGCCCTCGCTTTCACTGTCATGGGATTTCTAATATGCATATTTGCGTCTGCATTCCTGCACATGCGTATACTGCGCAAGAACTTCGAGACTTATCATCGCTCTCTGGGATGGACCACGACAGTTTTCGTTTGGGCAATGGTATGTTTCAACCTCGTATTTAACCAAGTGGCCCTCACCATAGCTTGTGAATAGCTCGTGCTTTCAATCAATGATTATAGGCCTCCCGGGGTATCGCTTGCAAACGCGGTGGTCCACGCACCACCTTTCTGGATGCTTACCGTTATGACTGGTTAGTCTACATTAAACTGAGCTTGCTCGCTCTCTTGACGTCTCTCCACAGTCTCGATTATCAGGCCCTGGGCGTGGCTTCGCCCTATCAAGCCACGCGTTGAAGTGCTGTCGTCCAGCGTTCGGCGCCTTCACTTCGACTACGGTGTGTGTCACTTCAATGAGCTCATAGACGAGATACTTAAACGAGTTCGAACAGCCACCCCCAGCCACGGCAGCTTCATCAGAATGTCCCATCATCCCTGGGTTGACTTGCACAAGTGTGCTACCATTACCGAGCCCGGAGCGAAAGGTTTCTCTGTAATTATCAGCGCGCCTGATTGGACCACAGAACAGGTTGCGCATGTTCCTTCACCAATGTGGATCCTCGATGGTGCACTTCCCAGTCCAATGCGAATTATACCATTGTTCCGCAGTGTCCTCCTGGTCGCGACAGGACCAGGTATTGTACCCTGTATCTCTCCGGTCCTGGAGCAGAAAATCCCGACGCATCTCTTGTGGACTTCCGCGAATCCCCGGGAGGAATTGGGTGAAAAGCTCGTGGACAAGCTCACGAGTGCCTCGCCTAGCATCGTCATATACGGTTCGTCTTCAGATGCTATCTTCTTTTTCGGCCACGACCTCATCTCTATCGCTCGTAGATGCACATGTGCATGGGGAGCCGGACTTGGTCAAGCTTACTTATCGTATGGTGAAAATGACGAATGCCGAGGTCGTTATTATCCTGTCCCAAAAGGCTCTGGCGGACAAAGTTGTCTACGGAATGAGGAGTCGGGGTATTTCTGCTTTTGGTGCCTGAACCTTCATACATAATTCCTTGGAGCCATTGGCCTTTGCGCGCAGCATACAGACGTTCTTATTACAATACGAATATATTTCCTCATGTACTCTATTTTTCATATCTAGTAGTAGACTCCCTGTTGCTCGCAGACTCGGAGGACACAGTGAGACAGTCACTGGCGTAGTGAACACAACTTGGCGTCGAACTTGTCATCCTACGCACTTTCTCAAGCGGGAGTATAGCAAGTTTTATGTCCTGTTCGTGGTATGCAAGTTTTGACACAGGCAAGAAACGTATATGGAAACCGAAGAAAGAGGGAAAGAATTAAGTACATAAATTCAAGGTTCGGTTTTGAAGAGCATCGGCGTCGGCGTCGGTCTTCTAGTATTTGTTATGGGGGTTACCGCTAAACAATGGTTCACTGTTCCGGCAGACACGCCGCGTGAAATTTCATTGCCTTCTCATTCTGTCACGGTTATGTCTGGCGAGCTCGCGAAAAGATCCAACCTCATCGATGTGTGCGTAAAATTTAGTTTCTACTTATCCTAGTAGCTCACTTTCCGCAGGACATACCAACAACTTCACTCGATTTTGTCTGGGCACCATGAGGGCGTGCATCTGGAGCAAATCACCGAGTACCTCGAGCCACGAAAGTCGCAGCTTGGACAACTCTCCCAACCATTTGGGAAGCCCTTAGACGCGTCGCGCAAGAAAATCGAGGCTGGTTCTGTCACTCTAGCGGATGGCGTCGTCGTGCGAATTGAGGAGCCCGACAAGGAGTTCATCTTCGCTATCAGCGCGAAGTTTCAAATCGACGAAGTCCAGGCTCTCGTACTAATGCGTTCCTTTCTTTACAATGAAGGCCTTCCTTCTAATGCGGAGTCGGCGTCTACAAGTTCCTTGGTCGCCGACCTCGTCGAGGCCATCACGCCCTTCTACTACTCCGAGCGCCTTTTTGTGTTCCGTGTTCTCATCCCACTATTCCGCGCCCTGGAGAATTCCGCCGACCCCGTACACACAATTTCCACCCAATTCCTACCCCAACTCATACCTGACGGCGCTGCTTTTGCTCGGTCGCTCCTCGAGGACTACGTTCGCAAAGGCACGGAGGAGCTACCTGAATCCTTGAACAGCCAACCGAAAGTCGCGTCCCTGTGGGCGAAACAAAACGTCAAGGAACAGCTGGTGACGTTGGAGGTTCTTTTTTGGACGATGTGGGGATACGTACCATGTACGGGGGACCTAGTTGTGAAGATCTTTGCGACGGGGTACTCGAGAGATCTAGGATACAGACAAGCAAACCTCCGGTTGCTGCTTGACGAGGAGGGCCAATCTGCGCTGGATGATTGCTCTACTCTTTGGCTAATTCTCCTGATCGAAGTCCTGGAGCTTGAAACGATGGGTGACCCCGCCTCGATCGAAATCTCATCGGACCCTTCCCACAAGGGCATATATACCGCGTCCCCAGAGTCCCTTGGTCAGATTCACGACTTGGTTATGAAGCACCGGGTGGAACCCATGTACGTATGCCCATCCCTAGCATGGGCGTACGTGCTTTCAAGACTTGCTTTGCGGGTGAAGGATTTGAAAGAAATCCCGGAATCTTACCGGACGTTTTTCGCGGATATCATTCCTGATACAAGTCGATCTACTTACTCTAAGGCGCCGGAGCCGCCGCAGAAACTACTAGTCGGCGAGTGCCTCAATTCTGGCTTGTTCAAGTTACTACGACAACTCTTGACATCATCTCCACTTTTTGTGACCGCTGCTGCATGGAAGAGAGGGTCCACCGTGACAGATCCCAATGCGATAGCTTTTCGCTCTGTCTTCAAAGGTTGGTTCTGATAATGCCCCATGTTTGCTATTTGCTGAAAGCCATTTGCAACAGGTCTTATCATTGGCCTCGTCGAGCTCGTTCCGGTCGAAGAATTTCCAAAATTCGAAGATCTTGTCGACATTTGGATATCTTTGTTTGGTCGCAGCGAGTCCCAGTCGATATCTGGGATTTGCGCCCAATACTGGCAGGCCGATTGGCACACTGATACTGCCCGCCGTGCGATCTTCGACGTTGCCCGATCTCGCTTCCCTATCCATTTCACACCACTTCTCCGTCTCCTTCGTGCTATGACTGCCTCTGGATTCCTCGACTACGACACCCTATCCATCGCTGACCACCACAGCGAAGGCGAAGCCACTTCCGAAGAAAGCGAGATATGTGCAAGCCATGTCTTCTACTACCTCGACAACCTCCCGACCTACACCCAGGTGGTCCCTCTCACTGCCTGTTCCGGAGCCCACGCCCTCTATGAAAAATTGGATCGGCAAAATAACACCGACGTCGTGTATACGAATACCAGACCGATCAAACTTCCCGGCGGAAGCACACTTCCTGCACGGTCGATAGGGCGTTCGTTGAGCGACGGAGGAGATTACGCAGTCATACTATGGCAGCATGAGCACTCGGGGTGGAAACTCATTCTGGAGCTTTTGACAGACTATGCCAACCGCCGTCGCATGGTTTCGGGGTCTGCCGGTGCCTACCAGGATGTATCGTTTGGGCGACGGGGAGGTTCGGAGCTTAAGGTGATCAAGCTGGAGGAAGTGGGTATCGAGCCCGACGAAGGAGGTGACGAAGAGGTGGTCATGCACTGTCTCGATCTTGTGCGAAGCCTCATCCAGAACAACCCGCCACAAGCAGAGCAACTTATGCAGGCGCTGGAATCGGGCGAACCCGTTGTGTCCCATACTATGACGGAGTCGCAGCCTCCCGACCTGGTCCAACTCACGACGATGATCCTTGAGGACGCATTATCCCAGACCGACCCACGGACACGATCACAACCCCGTCCACAAGTCATCATCTCCGCATTGAGCGTCCTTTCCGCCTTGCTCGCGCTTCCTAGCTACTCCAATAGGGTATGGCTTTACATTCGCTCCACGACAGCCTTGTTTGGCAACGAACGTACAGCAGGCTTCGCGACTGGCGCTCTTGCAGCAGAGCGTGCCACAGGACATTACACGATGACGCTCGGCCTGCTCCACCTTGTCCAACAGCTTTTCCGCGAGGCCGCTGCATCTGTGCTACCTGACAATCCTCGTCTGCAACAGCTCAAGGAAGATGTGCTACTCCGGGCGGCACGCTTCATCCACACGGAGATTTGGGTGGAACATCTGGGCTGGAAGTACACGCAGCTCGGCGACCGCTTCGAGATCGGCAGGCGGGTGACGGCGTTATACGTCGAGGTCCTGGAACATGCCCCACCCACACTTGAGGAGCGTCCTTTCGCAGCTCTCAGCCAGGCTGTTGTCGACGTTCTGCTTTTTAAAGCGACCAGCTCCACCATCAACCCTCTGGTGTCGTCGATCAATTCTGGTGGCCAGAGCCTCAAGAACTTGTACGCGGCTCGGCGGTATGGTGATGCTAGACGTTTGATCTCCCTCCTTGAAACCCACCTACGTCTTACACGGCTGGTCTTGACGTATAAGCAATCGTCGTCAGCAGTGTCGCGGCCATGTCTTCTCGAACAAGCTCTCTGTGCGCGCATCAGCGGAGGAGTTTCGGTGCACACTCCTACGCGTACGAAAGCTGACTCCATCGATGTCCTAGCGCTGTACGTCAAAGAGCGGGATGCAGGAACGGTGGTGCCTGTCGAAGCCATCCGTGTTCTCTACGCCCTGTGTGCGTCGTTGTCCAACGTGCAGCCGTCACCACCAACAATCATCGGACATCTCTCAAATCCAGAGGCGATGGTTGCGTCATTGGTTCGCATTGCCCAGCACCCCTATGATGATATGGCGCTTCGCAACGCTGTGTGGAACTTCATCTCGCTGGGTGTCGACAAGGAGCCTGCACTGGCAAATCTGTTTGTGACGGGAAAGTTCCGGACGCCGCATGACGTGAAGGGTAAAGGGAAAGAGGAGGCGGAGGGGGCGAATAAGACGAAGCCTACGACGGCGGTTGACGTTGCTCGCGAGGTTCTTCTAAGCTGGCGTGATTTCTGGGACGTCAACCCTCAGTTACTGTCGTCTGTCCTGGCTTTCCTTGAGGTGGTGTGGCAGCATGGGTTGGAGCACAAGGCGGCTTTGGAGGCGGTCAGGGAGGAGGCGGAATTCTGGAACCAAATTTCGTCGATTGCATGCGAAGAAGTTGGGCCAGTCCCCGAGTATCAGACGACGCTTTATGAGGAGGTGGACGGGGTCATGCACTCGAACCTTCACGATGTGGTGGCTGCACACGCCTACAGGACAGTCGCGAAAGCTCATGCCGTGCAGATCCTGGGACGTGACATCGCTATGCACATCCAACTCCATGGACGCGAGCCTTCTGCCAAGAAGCCTGCCAGCTTTCTCAAGGTGGAGCCCCAGTTCAGATCGCAGGATCAATTCAACGACCTCGTATGCGAAGCGGCTCCCAGTTCTTATGACCCACAGATCTACGATCAACTCTCGAAGCAGCTGAATGCACACTATCGCGGTCTGACGTTGGAACAGCTAAGGTGTCAAGATCCGCTGGAGCTTAGGGAGTTGGGCGACAGCTTTGCGTTCTCTACGACGTTGTTACGAAGCCGATTGCGTGCCTACGCGCGCGTAGCAGATTCCATGGATGACAACTCTGATTACCTTATCGAAAAGCAGGTGCTTTCTATCAACCTGAACTTGTCATTGGCACATTCACATACTATCCTTGCGGAGTCGTGGCAGTTCCTCTTCCAGCAGGTTGTCCCATATCTCAGAGGAGAGGCCTCCGTTCGGCCTATCGTCCTCGCGACCTCTGCAACCATCTCGTACGACATCTCGAGGGAGGAGAGGTCTGGAGACATGATGGCCGCGATCCATGGACGTCGGCTCTCGCTTCTGCTCTCAATGTTGGAACTTGCCTGGTTTTCTTCGTCTGACAAGTCCCCCGAAGTGATCTCCTTCATAGAACTCGTTCGCAACGTTCACAGTATCATCACAAACGAAGCACAACCGCCTGCAAAATCTTTCCTCGGATTGCTGTCCACCCCTTTCCACCGCACCTTGTTGCAGATCATTTACTTCTGTGCACGGCACTCTCGCAGTCTGGTACGACGCCCGAAGGTGCTCAATGCTGAGCAGCGATTGACGGTCAGCGCCATGGTAGAGTCGTCGCTGAGCCTGGTCGTCGATGCTCTCAAGCTCGTCTTCGAGTCGGCATGCACGAGAATAGATCCAGAACTCGATCGTGATATGGAGTTGTTGGTGGCCGTGTTCGAGCAATGCACAAGTCCTGATATCAACCCATCCTCATCTTTGTGGTTGGCGCGCTGTCAAGAAACGGATATCATCAAAGGGAGCTTCAACCTCTAACTTCATGCCGACCTCGTGGGACTCTCCGATCTTCCCTTGCTTCTCGCAAAGAAGCAGCCCCTTTATGCTCCCCACCTCCTGCTCTTCCACATGACGCTCGTCAGCAATCCCGTAGCTGCTGAACGAGTTGCAAGCGATGGTGTATTGGCTGCTTACAGCAACAACTTCATCAGTGCTGCAATCAGTGCAGGCATGATCGACGTCGTCTTGCCTGAATTGCCCGGAGAACGGAGTCCTGCGCACCGAGCTTATTGCTCGATGTTGGCCATTGTCGCTGCGGTGATCTCAGCCCTTGGTCGCTACAACCACTACTTTGATGCCGAAGCTAGTGGGTTTGTGCAGCTGTACGGAGATCAAATTGTGCGTGCCCTGAGGTGGACGATCGGTGATCCGATTACATTTGCGCTGCTCGAGGAGATCGAGCAGGTGGTTAACTTATTCCAATCCATCGCATTGAGCGCGCCGGCCTCATCAAACACCAATCCTATCGTTGACAAGGTCCTCCGCACCTTCTCCGATCATGCTTTGCTGCTTCTCCAGCAGCTCAATTATGCCATCACCCATCCCAACCATTTGACAAGTCTCTTTGAGCCTCTCACATCTGAGGAACGCGTGCAGCACGAGAAAGACCCCTCAACGACAGACCCGCTAAAACGACCTCTCGTTGCGCACCTTGTCCACCGACTCTATCGGCTCTCAAGCAACATCGTCACCACTCTGGTATCCATCAGCCGTGCCGAATCTGTGCTGCTTGGGCGACAAGACGAATGGCCCGTCAACGAAGCCCTTATCGTACCAGTAAGTCTTGTCAAGTTTTCACACTGTTTCATCTCACTCATCATCTCCATTCTTAGCATTCAAAGGTCGTATTGAGTGAACCTGCCTCAATGGGTACATTGCTCGAGTTGGGCAACTGCACCCTCGATCTCCTCCGTGAACTCGTCACCCGGCCTGCTGGTCAAAGTCTCACTTCCACCACATCCGCGCTTTCGGGGCCTCTGGATGTCCGCGCAGGCGTCCTGACGGCACGGCGGAACCTCGAGAGTATCCTTGTGTATGCCGTCACACAGCTTGTGATGTGGCTCTCGAAACCCGAGTTCGACACCCCTCCGGCCGAGAGCGAGGAGAACCTGTTGATGTCGGTGGATGTGCAGCGGCCAGATGCGCCGAAAGAGCGGAGGGCACCACGGGCGTCGTTGACGCTGGGTGAGCGGCTGCGGCGGGGGATGACTGGGGAGATGGCCGCGGATCTGCAGTCTTTGCTTAGCAAAGCGAAGCCAATCATTGCGAAGAGTGATTCTGTGCTGGGGAAGGATAGTGTTGATTTGATACCGGTGCTGGCAAATTTCTTGCAGGAGCGGATCGCTCTGCCCGCGTAGTTTGGCGTACATACGATTCTCTTCGTGTATTGGCCTCGTAACTACAGGCTCAAGTATAATTAGGGTAGAAAAGTATTTTATAGATGTGTACAACAGACTGGAGGTCTTTGACCGCTCTAGTGCTAAAAGTAGGAAGCTCAAGATCAGGTTTCACAGGATACGATACCTGAACTAGAGGACGCCAAAGACAGCAAGCGGTGTCTGGTATGCCGGTAAAAGGCAATCGCCCCGCGTTGATCAAGGCCGGTGCTTTGTGTAATATGGACGTGACCTTTTCCAGAAGATACCAAAGTTGCTCTTCGTCACGAGAATTCGTGTGGACCACCCTACAAATAAATAGTACAGCTATCTCCTCGACTGCATCAAGGAATAGTATTAGCCGCTAAGATAAAAACGAAACAGAGTCAAGCTTACAAGTAGATCACCACACTGATCCGCTCTGCGGACTTCCTGGTGTCGGCGAAGGAATATTCTGGGGGAGCACTGTACTCCGCGGAGCACCTGGTGCCGTCTCTGGCTCCTTTCTCCACTCAATCTTCTCCACTCGCACCTCACCCTCGATAAGCTGGTAGACATATGTCACGACCACAGGCCCTTGAATGTCCATGAGCGCAAACGACGGAATTGGGTCCCTGGATAATCATGAGCGAACTCTCTCAGAAACGCGAGCAACACCTACCCGTTATACGCGCCCGTCCACGCGCCAGTGGCAGAACCGGGATTGACGAAGAACTTGTTGTCGAATTCGATGGCTTGGAAGCTAGAGCAATGCGTGGAATTTGAATTAGTCCACGCAAATGATATAGGCGGCCGGGAAGCGCACGTATGTGTATGTCCTGAGATCAACACGTCCACGTCCATCTGCCGCGCTATTGAGCCGAGCGAGTCCAAGTCTCCGGTTGGTATACATTGGTGTCCGTGAATGACGCCAATCTTTATTGGCGCGTGTACCACAGTCATCGACAGGGGCGACGCGGTCTGCAGAATACAGAGGTCAGCAGTACGGAACTCCAAGTAACAATTGTATTCACCTCGTCATAATCTCCCTTCACAACATGTACGTCCGGCGAAATAGTCCTCAAGTACTCATAGGTTTCCTTGTCACACACGTTGCCTGTACACAGAATTTGCTGAATTTTCCCGGGAACTAAAAGTTTCTTGAACTTCGCAGGGAGATCGTGGGTCCTATGAGGAATATGGAGGTCGCCAATAACGAGAACAAGGACCATGATAGTATTCAGAAGAGAGTTGATCGCAGTCGTTGGAGGCGGTTGTAGTGGTCAGTTTGGCAGAAACCCGAGGAACAAATAATCATCAACCCTCCTCCGAGTTTCTCACCTTCACTCTGCTTCATCGGCCCCATCAAGATCGGATCGGTTGGGAAAAAGCTATCTTCCAACATTGAGGTACACTACATGGAGTGCCTGCAATCTCTGCATGGAGCAAGTTCCTATCGTTACCATTTCAGGCGAAAGGAGCCCAAACGCGTCGCCCGGGAAAGTTGAAACTATGAACCCGCTCTCTGGTCCGAATTTATGAAGGGAGAGTCCCAGCGGCTGGCGGTGTCCCAACAAGAGAATTGCGCGTCGTGAATGGCGGCGAGTTGAAGACCTTGACGCGTCCTTTATGTGAGCACCTCCGCGCCGTTCTCGGTTATAAGCACCATATGTTCCGCTTGCGCACTACGCGCACAGTTCTGATATTCACAAAGGCGTGAGGTGATGCGTGGAACAACACAGAAGCGCGCCTACCTCTGTGGACGCCGTCCAGCCGTCAGGGAATATCCACCCACGGGGGTTCGAACCTTGGATAAGCGAAGGCTACAGACTTATGAGACGACTACAAACCGAGGAGCTCTTATGTCAATCACCTCGATGGTAAAGCAGTCGCCCGGTTTCATAATGCCGGGTTCATCGTTGACTGACATACAGGTGAGCAACGCAGTGGCTGTGGTGGAAGATGGGAATCATACGGTGATGGAGTATCCATGGAGGGCGGTGGAAAACGCTGCCGATTCCGTGGCCCGTGAACTGGGACGACACGGAAAAGTCGGTGTGGCGCGTCAAGTTGTGGATGGCCTTCCCTATACCCTTAAATGGGCGCCCGGGACCACATGCCTGGATTCCAGCGTGCAGTGCGTTGTTGGTGATTTGTACAAGCTCGCGGCCTTGATCATCCTGGAGAAGTATAGCTCGGGATATAAACAATAGGTTTTGAAACTTACCACGTCGCCTACAAAGAACGTCTGGGATGTGTCGCCGTGGAAGCCATTGAGAAAGACGGTAATATCGACGTTGATGATGTCTCCGTTCTCGAGAGGCCGGCTGTGCAGAAAGTCGCATCAAAGATCCAACTATGATGGTATATCCATACTCGTCTGGTATGCCGTGAACTATAATATTATTGACGCTGGTATATACATGAGAACATACTAGGATGGTACAAGTGAAGTAGACACACCTCGTGCAGATTGACCTCGGAAAGCCCATGTAACGGAGGGGAGAAGGATACGCGCCGTGTGCGAGGATGTAGTCGTGGACAACCGCGTCGATGCTGTTTGTAGTGACACCAACCTCGCATGCCAGTTAGCGTTCGTACTGGGATGAGCTGAGTTCAGCACACCTTGACAAGTTGTCCAGCATATTCCCTCACTTTCCGCGCCAGACTCGCCGCGTCCCGCAATCGTGCCTCTGCCTCTCCCCCCAACGTGATCCTCTCATGCTCGACCCGTCCCGCATGGCCCTCGTGCTCTTCGGCTTTAAAATTCGGCCGAGCATATTTAGGCAGCGAAATATGTTCCGGGACGCTGCGTGGCGTAATATGGGAGACTCCAAAGATGAACGGTTCTTCTGGTAGAATGATGCTGTAGTCCCCAAAGTCAATCTCTGGTGAGGGAGGGTCCGTTGAAAATTTCCTTTTAGTGCGAAAGGCATTATGGCGATTTGTGAAAAGAAAGGATCGACTGAGACTATGTTGTGACCGGGCTAGGCGTAGCATGGGAGAGGAGGAGGCTCGGGGTTAAAATTCCGCTTAACCCCGAAGGAGGTTCGGCATCTTTCGGCATCCTTTCGCAATATTATTTAAATACTTGATCATTGATCTATCAGGGCAGACGATTTAGGGGCAGCAACATTCAGAATAGCCTTCGCGAGAAACGCTCTCATTTCGATGTATCACTTGCCTCGTATGTAGTCTGTTACTGTTTACATGAATTAAAAACGGTGGTAGCTGATTTGGATTATATGCATAGCTAGGCATCGGGGTCTGGTTCTTGTGAACCAGAGTCAGTGCCTCGAACGTGCGCTCATGTACGTCGTACTAGTCGTGCTTCAGTCGATTCAACTGTGCAAGTTACAATGCACTGTTGATATGATGCTTTTGCTGGAGCATACGTTTGCTGTCAAACGAGATTAGAGCTCAGGGAGGGCAGCGCCACAGACCTAGGATCTCAAGATCCATGTGAGCACCTGCCGTTCTCGACGCACGCAACGCGGCACAAGGGCCCCGTGTCTCCGGGGGAGGACGTCTGGGTATTGGAAAATCCCACGAGTCCCACCCGTCCCACCCGTCCCACCTGTCCCATCTATCAGAATAAGGCTGTTCCTCATAAGTTTACATAGCTCAAGTAGGACCTCCATACTTATGTACTATGTCCATGAATATAATAAAATAAGATATCGTCAACTTTAGGCCTGGAATACCTGGCATTATCAGCGGAGTGTGGCTGTGTCAAGTGAGAGGGACACTCCGACACACAAGGTTGCTCATAACATTTGGGAGGTCTGAATCTACCACTGAAGTCTGGCACTTGGATGACCGTCATCCGCATTAGTTAAGTACATGGTAAGATAATAATTAGTAGCACAGCTTCACTGGCTGTGGATGGAAGTACAGCGACTTTCTTTCTCGATCGTCTCGTCTGACCAAAACGGGACATTGATCCGTGCGCGTGACCCCTTGAACGCCGCCTCTTGCACCCCTCTTGCACCCCCAAGGTATCTATGGGGATAGAAATGGGTGCAGAGGACTACTATAATGGTTAGCTCCATATACAAGGGAAAATAGACAAGGCGTCCTTTGTTAGTGTCACGATTAATGCTTTCACAAAGGTCGCGACGGCTCAGCAAAGTCAAGGTTGGCTGACA
This sequence comes from Asterophora lycoperdoides, assembly GCA_018850815.1. Taxonomy (NCBI): domain Eukaryota; kingdom Fungi; phylum Basidiomycota; class Agaricomycetes; order Agaricales; family Lyophyllaceae; genus Asterophora; species Asterophora lycoperdoides. The sequence continues at coordinate 55,504 of JABCKJ010000116.1, forward strand.
TAAGTTGCTGCTTTGGGACAGGTGGGACGGGTGGGACTCGTGGGATTCTCCAAACCTCAGATTTCCTG
>JABCKJ010000117.1:0-55435 GCA_018850815.1 Asterophora lycoperdoides
GGCGCAGAGGACGATGCAGGCGCCAGGGAAGACGCCGGCGCAGAGGTAGATACAGGCGCAGCGGAAGATACAGGCGCAGCGGACGATTCAGGGGCAGGGGCGGGGCACTCAGCTTGAGGCTCGGGAGCCGGGGAAGCCTCAGGCGCGGAGGAAGACACGGGTGCCGCGGAAGACGCGGGCGCAGCGGAAGACGCGGGCGCAGCGGAAGACGCAGGCGCAGCGGAAGACACGGGTGCCGGTGCCGGGGCATCAGTACCATTCTGGATCGCTGTGGCCTGGGCACTGAAGGTGGTGGCAGCAATAGGGCAGCCAACTCCGGGCCCATGGAGGTTCTGAAGGGTCACAGCGGCGGCGTTGATACGTGCAAGCTTGGAGTTCTTGGAATCATCCGTCGGGAAGGAGAGCTTCACAGTGGGGTTGTTCAGAACAAATCCAGCGGCGACATTGGCGCTCAAGGACTACATGGTAGCAGTTGAGATAGGTTGATGAACGACAAATGCGCATTAACTTACCTGGATGAAAGAGGTGCGGTCAGGGGGGCAAGAGCAGGGAATCTTGACGACTTGACCAGCAGCATTCTTGATGCCATCGCAGTCGCCACTGCCAGTGGGGTTGATACCCGACGAAATCCCAAACGGAGGAACAAGGGCGGGGTCAACACCACCAGCAGCCGGGGCAGGAGCAGGCGCAGAGGAAGCCGCAGGTGCAGCAGGTGCAGGCGCAGAGGAAGCCGCAGGTGCAGCAGGTGCGGGGGACGCAGGTGCAGGGGACGATGCAGGCGCAGCGGAAGACGCAGGCGCCGGGGGGGATGCAGGCGGGGGGGAATCGGTACCATTCTGGATCGCCGTTGCCTGGGCACTGAAGGTGGTGGCAGCAATGGGGCAGCCAACTCCGGGCCCATGGAGGTTCTGAAGGGTCACAGCGGCGGCGTTGATACGCGCAAGCTTGGAGTTCTTGGAGTCATCCGTCGGGAAGGAGAGCTTGACGGTGGGGTTGTTAATAACAAATCCGGCGTTAACATTGGCGTTCAAGGACTAGATGGTAGCAGTTGAGATAGGTTGATGAATCACAAATCCGAATTAGCTTACCTGGATGAAAGAGGCACGGTCAGGGGGACAAGAGCAGGGAATCTTGACGACTTGGCCAGCAGCATTCTTGATGCCGTCGCAGTCGCCGCTGCCAGTGGGGTTGATACCCGACGAAATCCCAAACGGAGGAACAAGGGCGGGATCAACATCGCGCTTAACAGGTACAGCGGACGCCAGGTATGCAGCAGCGATGGGAACGAGGGAGAGAGCGAACTTCATTGTAGAAAGCCGATAGAAATGGGTGTTCAAAAGAATGTGGGGTACGACGTGGTGGTCGTGGCCGAGGGACACTAAATTCGACTCAGTCGAAAGGGAAAAGGAAACCGGGAAGGAGGCAACGAAAGATGTGAGGTCCCATCGTCCATGGTCGGGCTTTATGTAGTGCGGGTGGCTTGTTTTTTGATCAGGTTGAAATTAATTAACGCGCGTTGTTGTTCCATCAACTCTGACCATGGCAACAATCCTCGAACACTGAAGCCGCGTTTCTGGAATCTGCAGCATGCGTCGGCTCTCGGGACTCCTCGGTTCCTCCAGGCACCTGAGCCCTCTAAGCCAAATGAGATAAAGTCGACCGCGAAGAGAGGACTACCGGGCTGTCGAAGCTCGACACTTTGAATTTAGTTTGCAATGCTACTAAGTACATCAGCCCAGACTTTCCTTGAGTCTGGGATACTTACTGTGACTGTGGATATACTGCCGGCCGGGGTTTGAGCCGGGGCCATTATTGTAAATAAACGCGTTACGCGAGATGAGTTCTAGGGACGTACTCTCTTGTCCGTCGTTACTGTGCCACCTAGCAACGTCGAGTCCGGCCCCTTTATGCCTAACACGTATCGAATAATGCGTCGTGATCAGCAACGTCCAAATATGGCCATGGGGCGATCTCACCCCGAAGACGATTTTCCCTGTATCCAACTGATATCTTCGACCAAACGCGTATCTCGATGCCATCTTTGAATATTGAATACTTATGGGTTTGAGTTTCAGATTTTGTATTTCAGCTTCTTAAGCTTATGATTTTGCAGTCTCCACTGGCATACATGCCCTTATGTGCATTTTTCAAGTAACCACTATATCCAGCGGACGCGTGGTACATGGATTGGGTTCATGAACTTCATGTCCATCGACTACATCTACCTCCACCGCTACACTTTTACTTATACTTACGTGTCTCCGCCATAAATAAACTGATCCTCATCATCATCATCGTCATCATGAATGAAGGCTCTGATGACAGAATTATTTTTATATTATGCACCGTGATAATTTGGTTGCGTTACCTGGGCCCCTCATTGAGTGCCGCTGGTGGATTCTCCTCTGAAGGTTGCTCGGAGGAACTTTCAGAGAACGATGCTCTCCATCTGCTCACTCTGCCTGAATTTGCACAGACTTTCAGGAGTTTTCAGGCGATTGGATATGTACTTGAATAATAAATGGTGAGTTGCAGGCTCGGGGCGATGATCAAGGGGTTCCTGAACGAATATCGCATGAAGGCGTGCAAGGGTACAACACTCCCGACAGCAAAATGTCAAATTCACCTTCAGTGTGCCTCCAGCCGTACTGCCTCGCCTCTGGAGTCGGACCGTGAAATGAGGATTCGAATGAGGCTCGAGCCTGCTAGTCTCCTAAAGCCAGACGTAGAATTACTTCCTTCAACGTTCGCAAGCTCACGATATCCGTTTTCTAGAGCCTGCTTAGTATGCGGTCGAACCTGGAGTGGATCCTCTTTGTACCCTCCTGAACTTCAAATACGTTACAGTCACCAGTATGTACATCCTGTGCACCAGGTGCACCTATAAGATTCAAACTACATATCATGATCTTCGGTGTAGTCGCTTCGTCGACTGCCCAAATACTAATGTATGTCAACATGCGTACAGCGCGTCAATAATTCACGTCTCACTGCTCACCGCGCCATCACACCGACAACCGCCGAGGTGCCTGCAGCTCGACCATGCGCGACTCTTCTCTGCCCCCGCTATCGCTCTCGATCCTCGGCGTTGAGCCCCTCGATGAATTCATCAAGGAAATCGCGGACTTCATCCACCATATGATCGTGACACGCCCCGATATAGCTGGGTCGGTCGAGGTCGAGGCGAAGGTGGGCATCTTAAGAGATAAGGCGACGGGACTCAGGATTGCGTTGCCTGTGCTTGTTGAGAGTAGTGCGTGTGTCGAGCCTCTGAACTCCAGCGAACTAACGAACGTTTCATTCGATACCAGTCATTATGCCGGATAGCATCGACTGCCGGTTCGAGTCCAACATGTCTGTCGTGCGTTCCTCGTTCTGTTTCTCATGTGCAACACGTCGTTACACCCCCGACGTAGAGCCAACACAAGCACTACAACACCCTCCTCAATAACCTCAAAACCGCCTCGTCGCAACCCTCACATCCCGGAAGCCCGCTGGGATACAGTCACCTCTTTCTCATCGACTCATTTTATGCGACAGATGAGGGCGGGGGTCGAAGCGAGAAAATACGCGTGACGCGCGACGAAAAGACGAGCACGGTCACCGCGTGCATGCGCAAGATTCGCTTGGGAGATCTGAATATCTATTCGCCAAAAAGGGCCGCGGATTGGAGGGTTAGTGTTAATCTTGAGGTTCCTGGTGCGTACATGACACTACACACCAGTTCAATCGAAGTCTTCGCTAAGTAACACTACGCAGTAACACACCCCCTCGGCAGCCCGACCCATACAAGGAAAAAAGATCGCATGTCGTACTCGCATGAAGAATTCAATATCGACCTTACCCAAGTCACTTCCTCCACGTCCCCAAGCGCTCCCGTGCGTATCTTGCTCACTTGCGATTATCCTCATGGATGATTTAGTTGATGCATTCCAGCCTCAAATCCTGCACGAACTCGAGGTCGAGATAGCACGTCCGGAGATCCTGCTCGCGACTGCTGCGACACGCGGAGACCCAGACGTGCCGGAGCATGAGCGCAACGCGTTCGATGAGCTCATACGCGCGTTCGTCAATAATGCGAGGATTTTGGTGCGGAATGCCAGTGATGGGTGGCAGTAGGGCTCCGACCAGGATTTGAGATTCGCGTTTGTAATAGTATTCACCGTTTGCGCTTTCAGTGGGATGTCTGTTATGATAATTCATCGTGGAGGATTTTGGTGCGGAATGCCAGTGATGGGTGGCAGTAGGGCTCCGACCATATTCGCGTTTGTAATAGTATTCACCGTTTGTGCTTTCAGTGGAATGTCTGTTATGATAATTCGTGATTTCCTATGTATACAACTGCGGGGTATCTAGTGGCTGAGATCATGGATGAGAAAATAATAGAAGAAGGAAGCATTTATAACTAGCAGCGGGTAATGGATGTAGAAGAAGCAGGATGGATGTACTTATAGCCCACAGAGCAGTGCATAAATCATCAGAGCGCGCCAAAAAAAAAGGGGGGGGAAAGAAGAGAAACCAACAGAGTGCGCCAGTGCGCGCAATCCGGCGGTTGAAAGCTCGTTCGAAGGAGCTCAAGCACTCAAGTTTCAGAGGCCCACCACCTCCACCATGTCACCGTCCTCCAAATCGGCCTCGCTAATTTCCACATCGTTACCCATGCGGTCTCCATCCACACACAGTCTGGGGTCCTTCTCTGGCGCCGGCGCAGCCTTCTTGCCCTTGCCCTTCCCCTTCAGCGGGGCCGCCGCAGCGAATACTCCGGGATACTGGTCCGCAACTCCAGCCTTCTTCAGGTATGCCTTGACGATGGCGCCGCACTTCGTAGTAGGGCGCACCGTTAACGTTATGTCCTTCGTGGTTATGGAAGAGCGGAGTATGAGTTTAAAGGTGTCGTCCTCCCCGTCGGAGTCGGCGCCATCTGGAGCGTCGTAGTTTTGACTGGGGGATGGCGAGTCTGTGTCGGATAGGGCGTCCGGAGCCGGAGTGGATGCGTCGAAGGCGGAGAAGGATTTCGAGGCGGCAATGGGGTTCGCGCGCAGGTACTCGTATGTATTTTTGCTACAAGCGACTGAAAGTGAGAAGATATCAGTGGGTAGGTATAAAAAAACAAGAAAGAAAGCAGCGTACGAAGATTGGCTTCGCCCCATATCTCTAGCCCTGTTGGAGTCACGGACGGGAAGATGCGCCTATTGTTGTAGCTCATAATCAGGTTATCCAACAAGACGCTGGCTTCTTCAGCCACTGCTTCGAACAGATCACGGAAGTTGTCATCCTGATAAATGACTGATTAGTTGCCCCCCCTTGAACTTGTCACTGTGAGACACACCCTGTTCATCTTGAAGATCCAAGGATCATCCATGGCCTCCCCAGTTGGATTCAGCGGGTGCGCTCGCCATTTCACGGTAAGCTGGACGGTGTCTGTGCCCTCTGGTGGTGGGGGCGACGATGCGAGGTGTGAGGGCGCACGTCTCGCTGCAAGCCGTGCGAGCTCAGGGTTCGAGAATACCGCATCGTCGGAGTCATCATTCTGTTGCGTCGGCGATGCAGCGCGTGGGGCGATGTTCAAGGTTTGCCTGAGTGCGTCAAGATAAATTAGAAAAAGGGATGTTTATGAAACGAGGGGACGCACTGGACAAGTGCACGAGCGTGCTGGAGCTGGTGTCGAGGGAGCTCTGGAGGAGGTGTTATAGACCTTGAGCGTGTCCGGGCGCGTTTTCGGGCTGGCCCTTGGGTTTTGTTCCTGGGAGTCGTCGAGGTTCCGACAAATTCGATGTCGTCGTCGTCATCTTCCAGGTCCAGTGGTTCGACTGAGAGAAGACTACAGTTGGCGAGTCAAGCATATATCGACGCCCCATGGGATACCGCTCACCGTTTGAGCACAGTTTCGCCCCGCCATGGTGAAGGGTTCGCCTTCCGTTTTGGCTTCCGGCCCTGCTTCCTCGGAGTTGTATGCTCCTCCTCACTATCACTGTCGACATTCACGACTTTCGGCAGATCTTCGGCATCGGTCAAGCCTCTGGAAGTTGCATGGTTTTGTGAACGCGTACCCTTGGTGGCTTTCTCCAGCTTTTCCCACTGTTTCGACGACCTCCCCCGATTCCGCATAAACATCTCATCATTGTCGATCACCTGCACCTCCTTCAACGGTCCTGATTTTGGCACTGTCGACGAGGGCCCGGCTGCAATATCCACAATGGAAGGCTCTGCATGAACCTTTGCCTTGGGCCGCGGTCTCGGTCGCGGTCTTGTCGAAGACATGATCTTGAACGCTTAAAGTAGGTATTGATCCGTGGGAATTTTCGAATTGTCGCGAGGTCATTCGCAGATCACGTGGTGTCGGTCCCTGGCAATGGACTCGACTGCGCCGGTCATCTTCAAACGCTCAAAGGCGAAATCGGGTCAGCGGACACGACAGGCATCGCCGGAGAACGATACGCAGAAAGAGGCTGCGGGGGGCGATGATTCTCCGAGCACAGTGGCGGCGAAGCTGAAGAACAAGGTCAAGAAGGCGAAGACAAAGTCGAAGCTGAGCTTCGGCGGCGACGACGACGAGGTTTGCGTGATTAGTGCTATCAAGGACGACGTGCTAATGTGACCTGTGGTGAAGGAGAGCGGCGTGGAGGTCTTTCAAGTCAAGAAATCGAATCTCAGCCGGAAATTGGCGTTGGGAACACATCCTGCGTGCGTCTGTCATTCATGCATTACGCTGGGCTAATGATCGCCTTAGGAGTCTACCACTCAACTTGGAGCAAGCTACGATATCTACCGACCGCGGACCAACCTATGATCAGGCATATCTCAGGGAGTTGAAGGCCAGCACCCCGACCGCGCGACCGCCCCCCATCTCAGACTTGAATGGCGCGGAAATATCCATCGACGTCGACGTGTCCACGATGGCTGTGGACGGCGTCGATTCACTCGGTACGCATAATCTGGCCCCGTATCGCGATCCGCCTAATAAATACGCGCAGCCGAAGCAATTATACCGTCCGAGTCATCCATCAAGACAGCGAAAGAGCGCCGCGAACGACTACGCAAAACTGGCGCTGCTGCGGAAGAGGACTTCATTTCCCTTTCGGTGGTGCGGCGGACTGACGAACCACAAGGCCCACACCCAGATAGCCGGCTAGTGCGCGAGGAAGACGAGTTGGGAGAGGGCGATGACGGTACATTTATCTGCCCTTTTCCCTCTCATGTCCTAAGATTCATTTTCAGAGTTCGCGGAGTACACAAGCGCACAAGAGAGGATTGCGTTGGGCAAAAAATCGCGCAAGCTGGAGGCAAGCAAACGACGCGATGATATGAAGGAGCTGATTGCTGAAGCGTTTGTGTTCCCACCACATTCCTTAATTGACCTGCTCACCCTTTCACAGAGAGGAAGAAGACGAGGACATGGAATGGGAGCAGGAGCAGCTTCGCCGCGGTGGACACATCAGCTCTGCGTCCCGGCCATCTACTCCGAAACCTAAAGAAGTCTATAAGCCTGCACCAAGTAATGTCTTCTTTCACTCTCTACACAAACAATACAGCTAACGTATGATGTAACAGTTCCTGCAGCGGCACCGATCCCGACACTAGGACCTGCGATGGCCCGGCTCACGGGACAGCTGACGCTCCTGACGACCTCGCACACTAATAACACGGCCGCGCTCAATACCCTTGCCAAGGAGCGTGCAGAGGTGGATGACCGAGAAACGGAAATGCGGGAGATGGTGGCTCGTGCGGAGGACAAGCGCGCGTGGTTTGAGAGTTTCAAGGAATGGTTGGAAAGCGTTGCTGGATTCTTGGATGAAAAGGTCCGTCGTGAAATTTTCACTCGCCCATCGCACTTGCCTGATGTTGTTTTTTTACCGTAGTACCCCCTCCTGGAAAAACTCGAAGAGGAACACACCTCTCTGCTTCAAGAACGTTTTGACATGATCGCGAACCGCCGGCGTGCTGAAGACTCTGACGACCTCTCTATCGTGCTTGGACCCCTCCCATCGCCAGCAGAACCGGAACCAGAGGAAACCGAAGGGATTTTCAAGCTCACGCCAGCCGCTCGCCGCGAGGCACGCATGCGGCGGCGACAAGAACGGCGCAAGGCCCACGAAGCCGAAGAAGGGTACTCCACGGATTCGGCGCTACCACAGTACGATCAGAGTGCGTACACGGCGGCACACAAGTCGCTCGCGCATAGGACGAAGGAGGTGTTGGCGGATGTGCGCGCGGAGGAGTTCCTGGATCCTGGGAAGGGGAGGTGGAGTGTCTGGAGAGAGAAGTATGCGGAGAGCTATGTTGGCGCGTGGGGTGGTTTGGGGGTAGTGAGTGTATGGGAGTTCTGGGTGCGCTTGGAGAGTGTTGGATGGGACTGTATCGAAGTGCGTCGCGTTTCTATTAGCGTGGTTGGGTTCACTCACGCGTTTCTATGTAGAATCCACGGAGCTTGGACAGCTTCAAGTGGTACAACGGCCTTTACGCGTATTCGCGCCCGGGCGATGGGGAGTTCGGTGGGGACGAGTTGGGGCCCGATGGAGATCTGGTGGCGTCGATGATCACGACCGCCGTCATCCCTAGACTATCTGCCATCATTACGGGTGGCGCACTTGACCCGTACTCTGAAAACCACATCAGGCGTGCCGTTGACCTTGCGGAGGAGGTCGAGGCTAGTGTGGATCAGGGAAATATTAAGCTGCAGGTACGCTGTTACTACCGCAACATTGACTCACCACTTCTTGACGAGGACTAATTTTTAGATACTCATGAAAGCCGTTGTAACGTCGTTTCAGTCAGCAGCCGAGGACACTGAGACGCTGATCGCCAAGTTTCGTGTCGCGCGCAGTGGTCCACCGCCCTTTGATCCAGAATCGATTCCAGCTCGGAGGAGATTCCTGGCGCGACGCGTTAAGCTCTTGCGAAACATGCTGCGCTGGCGGAAGCACACCGGTGAGCGATATGGCATCGGTGCGCTTGCGAAGCGTATTGTGGAGAGTTGCATTATCGATGTCGCTGTTACTGGCTGGGAAGTAGGGGGAGAGGATATCGGGCGCACGGTGAGTCGGGTTTGCTGTTTCTTACTGGCAGTCGAACTCATGCGCGTCCTCGTTTTTTAGGTCGCGAAGATGCTACCCGATGACCTAATACCGTATGAATTGAAGAGACGACTTGGTGTTCGTTGATCTCTATGTCTATCCAAGTGTATATTTCATTGATCTCTGCAATACGAATTGAGCCGATTATCTCCAGGTATGACTTCATGTTCTCCGGACTATGAAATAATGCTGCACTGATTTCCCCGCGCAGTCTGTTTTCTGTGCCGTTGATCATGAATCTCTACATGCAGATCTGCGCTTAAGCGCGTAAGGTGCGTGGTCGGAATGTGGGGGGTTTAACATCTTTTATTCTCCCGAACGTTGGCATACTCAGCTCATTAAAGCTAGGGGTGTCAGTGCAATGACCATTGCTACCTACACTGTCACCTCACGCAGACGTTCGAAAATGAGCATTTGAAGCACTTTTGACCCCCACGACATTGTCATAGCTTTGGCATTCTCCGATTGTGGGTTGGCTCGTTCCGTTGTCAGACATCTTTTTTTACCTTCCATTTTTCATGTCCCACCTTCCACGCACCGCTTCCGCCGCCCTCCCCCTCCTCCCGCATCGGGGCCTAGCCATATTACTACTGAATGCACGATTTTGCCTTCCGCTCCCACACCCGCTGAGGTCTTGTGTGAATCGTTCCGACGGGCCACTGTCGACAGACGTTTCCTTGCAGGGGCTTTTGCTCTTCTCAGCCTTTCTCCAGCTTATCATTGAATTTCAAGCTTCAAGCTTCATCGACCCGGCTGTAATTAAAATTTACACCTATAAAATTAATTAATGCGAACGAAAACCAGCACCGTGCGCATCGGTCACTCCGCCTTCTTCAAGATATACCGGTTCCAGCTGGGAAAAACCACCGTTTCCGTTTTCATGATCTTCTCCATCTCCCTAATCTTGCTGTGCTTCAGTTTGTCGTTCCTATGCATCGGCCGTTTGCCTGACGCCACAGGGGCCGTGCCTTTGCCTTTGCCGTTCTTCACAGCCGGGGAACTCGTGGCGGCCGCCGATTGGCGCGCATACTGTCTCCCATACTCCTCAAATGCCATCTCTACTGCAGAGGCCGGTATCAGAACGACCTTGAGCCTGCGCTCGTCTGCTTTTGTGCGCGGCCATGGCGGCTGTTTAGGTTCTGCGCGACGTCGTCTCTTTGAATCGGCATTGTCAGGGTTAAGACCTGGTTTCGACGAAGACGACGAAGACGAGGACGATTGGGATGGCGCTATTGGACCGGAGAAAGCTGATGATGACGATGATGCATCTGGAATGCCGGGCTGTATGTTGGGTTTGGGCAGGGGTCGCTCGGTTGGAAGCAAGGAGGCGAGCTCTGCGAGCGCTTCTGCATTTGTCGGGTGCAGTTTGAGAACAGCACGAAGATCTATAGATGAAACTTCGGTGGATGTTGGCCAATATACAGCGGGGTGCACACCTCTGATGGCCTCCTCAGGTCTATTCAACATTTTTCGTGCGCGCGCGCGGCGGTAGTAGCCTTTGGTACTCCGGTGCTGACTGAGCGCCTTCGTGCACGCCTTTTCAGCTTCCATCCAGCTTACTCGAGAAGTTAGAAAGGCCAGAACGCAGAAAAGGGTAAAACCGTACTTGTTCAGCTTAAGATGGGCAGCGGCGATGTTAAGTTGGTAGTACGGCAGTTCCGGTTCAATCCTATGTGCCACCTCGTAATGATCTACGGCTTTTCCAAAGTCTCCCTTGCGGAAAGCAATATTGCCCTAGAACACAGAGTGAGTCACGGTCAACGTCGAAGTCCGAGCGAGGAGATACCCACCTCCTCCTTCTCGCGTTCAGCCTTGAAAAATCTCCATTCCATGATTTCTCCTATCGTCATCTCTGATTCCAAGCTGTCGTTGCTCCCATCGGGATCCATTCCTCCAAAGTCCAACTCTACCTCCCATATGTCCTCCTCCTCCTCCGTCTCCCATCCATAAATGCCACTACCTCTGCCGTCCCACTCCCTCTGCTTCCCCACCCTGACTCCGTTCTCCTCTTCCTCCTCCCGTACTGTCCGTTCGCAGACCTCTCCAAGGTGATCCGTCGAGCATCCACAGTCACACCATTTCGAAGTCAACTTCTCCCTCAGCACCAACCCATATCCGCGGACGTCGAATTCTCGCGCAATCATCCAAAGCGTCTGCACTAGCCGCTCGTACCCCAACCGCACTTTTGCCTTCCAGTCCTTATCCCAGCCATCCTGGCCCTGGCCATTCGAAAGTCGATACTTTAGCTCACATGCGTCCTCCAAAGCTTCCTGGCCCTCCTGCAGCGACCCCAAATGGGGTGGTTTCGAGAACGACGGAGGCGGTAACGCCTCCAGTGCATCAACATGCGCCTTGAGCGCTGGGTAAAATTCCAACAGGCGGAGAGAATGAAGCCCGCGTTTCGCACAGATCGGGATGTTATTAGACATCGCCTGGGTGGTGTTTGCATTATTATTTCACTTCATACATGGAGTCAAGCGACACGACGGGGGTGGTGCACATACGAAATGACGCAGGGCTGTGTATGACCACAGCACGCTCTTGGTAGCAACGCGCTCTCCGGCCTGGCGCATGTCCATGCTTATCGCCGCGCGGAAGAAATCCTTGATCTCCTCGGAATCGTGGTTGTGCACGAGCCAGCTGGGCCCAGCGAGGGAGATGCAGCGCATGACGAAAGTCGGAAGATGGATGAGGGCTATGCTGTAGAGCCTGGTGGAGAAGAGGCGGGCGATGTCCTGTTCGTAGCGAATGAGCAGAATGCGGGCGATACCCGCCTCGAGCTGAGAGACGGCGGTCATGGCCTTTGAGATACTGCGATCTATGTGAGGGTTGGCCCGAAGATGGTGGTGAGGAGCATCCTTGACTACGACAGTCCCTCCCTTCTTCAGCAGTCCAGACGCTGAACGTTTTTTAACATGAGAATACTTTGCTGGCATAGTCGGTTAGCTCCCGGGTTGATCTGGCAGTAGGCTCCAAGAGGCTCGAGTCCGTGAAGAGTCCGTGTGAGTACTTGGCGAGAGCCTGTGAGTTATCAGGCTTCTCTGATATTGATTCGCCGGGTGACCCGGGGGAGCGAGGCCCTATGTGGGCAAATCTGGACCGATAGCAGCGGTGCCCGTTGTGGTGGTCGGTGGGCAAGCTGTTACAATATTTTGACTCGGTTGTTACGTACTGCGTATGTGATCACACCTTATTAGTATCCTCCATCTCGCTCACGGTCCATTTCGTGATCGTACATGCAAGATTGCCACACATTCTCACTTGCCAAAGATTCCCCAAAAGTATTTACATCCCTCTTACGTCGCAAGTTGTGGCATCGTAAAATATTCATTATATTTGTCGGACAATTACTCGCAAACCAAAACCCCATCCCTACGAGTCGAAGGTCAAGCTGAGGCCAACCTTGTGGGAGGGACCAGCGGGAGAGACCTCGTTGAGCTTCTGGGTGTCCAAAGCAAGACCGAAGGCAGCCTTGACACCGGGGCGGAGCGACTGGGTGTAGCCTATGATAGTCAGGGTAAGTCAAAAAAATACGAACGAAAATAAGACAAAGACGGACCGAGAGCAATGACACCGGCGTTGTTGATCTTGGCCTTGACAAAGGCAGCGGAGTCAAGGTAACTGTATGAAGACGCGTCAGCTCCAACACCCAGACGCGTGTCAAAAGATGGTTACGCACGCCTTAGCACCGACCTCGAGGGCAACGCCGCCGTGAGTGGATTTGGTATCGTAGATGGCCTTGGCACCGGCCTCGACGTCCGCGGAGACGCGGTGATAGTAGCTGGCGGAGAACGTCGAGAGGTTGTTGAGACCGTGGACGGTGATGGCGTATTCAGGGGCGTTGTAGCCGAGGGCGGCAGCATAGCGAGTAACGTTGCCCTCCGTGACGTTGTAGGAAGCCTCACCACCGAGGAGGAATCCGTCGCGGCCAATGACGGTGTCAGCAGTGAAAGTGGGGCCCTGGTAGATGAAATTAGGGTTCGGGATCGGATGGTTCGGAAACAAAGCCGACGCACCTTGAAGAAGTCCAGAGCACCACGGGTGTGGAAGCCAGACTGCTTGTAGACGGCGTTGAGCAGGGCAGTCTTGGCACCCTTCTCGGGGAGGAGAGAGGTGTTCAAGTCAAGCTTGAGACCTTTGGCAATCTGGTTCTCGATCTCGACTTGGCTCCGGAGGACGTTGGAGGTGGTCCAGGCCTGGGTGACGGTGAGACCGTGCTTGCGGTCGGCCCACTTGGCCTCGATGTCTCCGTTGATAGCATTAGAGCGAGCGTCACGGCTCCCGCCGACCTTGAAAGACACGCCAGAGGGAGTCTTGGTCTTGACCTCAAGGCCGAATCCCTGGAAAGGGAAATCCTTTCCGAGAAGGTCGTTGGACGACTTTCCGAGATCCTGAGGGAAAGAAAGTCAAAAAGAGAACAAAAACTGGACCAGCATACGAACCTTCCAGGAGGGGGGGACAGGCTGGGGGAGAGACATGGTGGTTTGGATGAAAGAAAGAGTTTGCCGCGTCGATGTGTCGCCAACACCGATTATGAGGCGAAGACCGTGGGAACTTTCCTTTTTTAAGATTGGATGGGGCAGACCGGGTTGAGGCGCAACGGCGTGTCGACTGACGACGCTCCTCGGCGCGACTCAATTGCACACTTGAAGCCTTAAACAGAGCTCAGATAATCTCAGCTAACCCTCCTCACCGACAGCGACGACTGTCTAGGCGGTTGGGTGCGCCTACCCCAACAGCGAGCCTTGGTTACGGCTACAAACGTTCGAACTTCACGGACGTGGCGTCATTTGACGAAGTCCCGGTACACGTGATGGAGAGCGACGTGCGGGCTCGTGCGGGGCGAAGCTTCAAGCATGGCATTTAAAGGCTTTATTGAACAGATACCATTGAACCACGCAAGGTGAGTATGTTCCGATGAGTTACAGAGTTCGCGGCACGACGTACGCAATTCTCTCTTCGAACGGTCATCAGTTCTCCCCCTCGTTTCCCACTGATGCCATCACAATCTTAGGTTTACTATAATTTTAGTATTATGTAGTCTCATTTCTTCGCGAGCAGCTGCGAGCAGCCTTCTGAGCAGAGTACTCAATTGTGGCATCGATTTGTTTCCTAGCCCACTCCTAGCCAGAGATATACTATTCGCTGAAGCGAGATCTAGGGAAGGTTTTGATCTGCAGTTTGGTGAAACTATTCTTGTACTTATGCATAGTTACTGTGCTGTGTAGTAGCAAGCACTGCGTTTGGTGGCATCAGGAAAGAACCATACAATGACAAAAGCTGCTGGCTTGCCTGTTCCTTGCAGCTACTTATGTGTGCTTCAAAGTTCAATGATGAGGTAGTTCCCAGTGCTTACTAGATGGAAAACGCAAGAAAAGCTGTAACTATGCACGCAAATGCCTCGAGCTCATTTCTTGAAAGCACTGACGTTATCAGAGCTAGCGCAATTCTCGACGCGCGACCGCTTTGACTTAAGTAGTACTTATCATAGCGGTCCCACGTTGTATAGCACGCGTTACAACCTGTTACACTGTTACAACTTACGCGACGCGTGTTGTATACACTTGTTTGGCCAGTGTTCAAGAAACCGGCATCAATAACTGTGTGGTTGCTCTGTGCGTTCATTCAAGTTCTTGTTCTGTCCCGTTCGTCTGTGTACTTGTAGCCATGGACCCCACAAGTCCTGCAGAGTCCACCGACATCTTCTCGCTCTCCGACCAGGTCCTTTCTGAACGCCTCCATTTCATCGAAGAAGTGCGGCATGTCTCTTGAATCTAAATTAAATTGTTAAATGACATTTCTTTCTTCTCCCTTTATGCAGATCGGCTTTGGCAACTGGGGCTCTGTATGGATGTGCAAGCCCAAACCTAGCTCGAGCTCATCGAGCGCAGCCTCCATCCCAGACCAGCAGAAAATCGCAGTGAAGCTCGTGCACAGGTCAAAGACGTCGACTACCGCTGCACGCGTCCGCTCACTGTATGTCACGCACTACGCACCCCTCCGCGCTCGAGAAACTGACCTTAATGAAGATGGAATGAGATGAAGATTGTACGGACGTTCAAATCCGATCCCCACCCGGCCATTATTCCCTTTCATTCATTCATCATCACCCCTTCTTACGCGTTGATCACTATGTGAGTGAATTCGTATCCTCTATTGACGCGTGCTCTGGCGAGGCCTTGAGCCTACTCCGGGCTTTGCACCTCTTGACCTGATTTCGTGCCATCGACCTGAGAACGCCACTCGTCTGTGCATGTGCTGATTTCTTTTCGCAGGACCTATCTCCCCGTCCTCGTCCCCGTCGAGGTGGACGAGATCAAAGCCCGCGAGTGGTTCCGCTTCCTCCTTTCCGGCGTTGAGTTCCTCCATAAACGTGGCGTCGTACACAACGACATCAAGTGAGCACCCCTCTCACGCCATTCCAATGCATACTAATTCTGTAGACCCGCAAACATCCTCCTCTCACACAAGAACATCCCCGTTCTCGTGGACTTTGGCTTCGCGGAAAAGTACGACGTGACATCCAACACCGCGTTTCACAGCAACCTGTCGTACGGGACCCCTGAGTACCTCTCCCCCGAACGTGCACGCGGCCTGCCGCACGACACGCGCAAATCCGACATCTGGTCCCTCGGCGTGTCCTTTTTCGAGATCCTCATCGGGCGCACCCCGTTCGAGAACTCCGACGGCGAGCAGTTCACCACCAAGGACGACCTCGAGAAGTACTGGTCGCGCACCCTCAGGGGAAAGTGGATCGGGGAGTGGAAGATGTCAAAAGGCATGGAGCGGATGCTCCGGAGGATGGTTTCTCCCAACGCGGACTTGCGGTGCACCGCGACGCAGGCCATGAATGACCCCTATTGGGCCTATCGGAAAGACACTGCGAGCGCGCATCGTAGGTTTTCTTTCTGCATTTGTGGAACGGATCTGACAGAGAGACAGGACGTTCAGCAAGCTATACATCCTCTGTGGTGTTCGAGAAGGATCTGTCGAAGCTCTTGAGCCCGTCGCGTTCGTTCCTTGACAACGAGCGCCCAGAGACCCCCCCAGGCCTCGAGCAGCCTGTCAGCAGAAAGCCGTCCCAGGATAGCACACTCATCCCGACCCTCAACCAGGCCAAATCCCAGCCCAAGGTTACTTTAGCCGCCTCCACCTCCGCTGTCAAACGTACGTCGCGTCACAT
Organism: Asterophora lycoperdoides; assembly: GCA_018850815.1. Taxonomy (NCBI): domain Eukaryota; kingdom Fungi; phylum Basidiomycota; class Agaricomycetes; order Agaricales; family Lyophyllaceae; genus Asterophora; species Asterophora lycoperdoides. Next base: position 16,258 of record JABCKJ010000117.1, read on the forward strand.
GTGCATTGTGATCCCAGTGATTAACGTTTCCCCAGCCCCAGCCCGCAAACGCGTCCCCCTGCTTACAGAACTCTCGCCGGTGAAAGCCTCGCCACCGAGCTCGCCATTCTCTTCCGCAGCCGGCAAAGAGAACATCAAGGCCTTCAACGCCTTCGCAGCGTCCGCCACGGCCTCCGCCGCGCGTAAGCCCCTTGGCAACGTCTCCCACCGCGAGAACCTGCCGCCCTCGCGTGTTCTCGTGTCCAAGCTCTCGGGAGACTTGCCCAAGAAGCGCGTGTTGGGCGATGCGACGGGTCGCAGCCGCAATGCCCAGAACATGGGGGGGAAAGATAAGGAGAATCAGGGCTCGGTGAGAACAAAGAAAGATCCTGTGAGAGATCGTGTTAGGGAATGGGAGCGCGAGAAGCAAAGGATGAGGGAGCGGGAGAGACTAGAGGAGCTTGAGCGAGAAAGGGATGAGCAGATCGAGGAGGAGAAGGAGCAGCGTGAGAGGCAGAAGGAGAAGGGAAGACGGGGCAATGAGACAGAGAAAGAGAACACCCCTTCGACTGCTTTGACTCCAGTCTTTTCGCCTGTTGCATCTTCCTTCACAGCCACGACAGAAACATCTGAGGCTCCTCGCCGGCTTTCTTTCAATGACTCCAGCCTCAATGTCATAAAGCACAACATTCGCAAGTCAATTGGTCAGTCTATGTTCGCTGTATGCCTTCAAGACTTTGCTCATTATGATCAACAGACAAGACCGTTAAACTGTACAAAACCTCCGGGATTGCACATTCCACGGGGCGGTCAACTCCTGCACTGGCTTTGTCTCCTGATACTGAGGACCGAGGTCCATCTCACCGAGGTCCATCTCAAAGGGAGTCTTGGGAAGACGACATTCTGCTCCATAACGGTGAGGTTACTCAAATACAGAGGCACTGCAGTGTACTGATGACTGATCTTTCAGCGCCCTCAGGCCTCCCCTCTGTGCGACAAGCCGAACGTGATGAACGGGTCGCTGCCGATGCCCGAATGGATCGGATGACGATCTGGATGCGCAATGTTGAGAGTATGTCGTACCGACCTCAAATGTGCGTTCTCGGTAGAACTAACGCCTTTACAGAGGTTGTCGAAGATGCGCGCCATACCTTTGCGTCGTCATCCCCAAACGAACTGACCACCCTCCCATCACTGCCCGTCGCGCCCCTCTCACGGTCTCACAGTCGTACCAACCGATCATCTCGTCTGCCTCGCAAGGTTCTCGCCGCCAGCCAAATATTCGCACAAGAGAACCTCACCCTCAACGACCAGAGTTCTGTGGAACTTTCCACCAACACCACAGGCACCCACACGGCCCCTATCCACAACAGCCACACTAACATTTCGAATGATGGCTGCAACCCACCGCAACATCTGCAACTGCCCGAAATTCAAACACCATCGCGTAAGCGCCGCGCGACGGTTTCTATCTGCTCTCCTGAGAAGTCACCTCAGACCTCAACGAACCCTGATATCGAGGCAGGCTCGCCGTCGAAGCGCAGGGAGAAGAGCAGGTCACATGGAAATCTTTTCCAATTGCACATCGCTCCTGTCTCGATGCTGGAGGCAGAACTTAATAAGCGTCAGTTGCCGTTCAATACTTGAATCTCGCCATCTTGACACTAACAGCTCACTTCATCACTTTAGCGGAATTACCTGCGTCCGCACTCCGACTTTCGCAGGTGTTGGATAGCAGCCTGTTCATCGCCCCCCCGCTGAGCCCACGTCCACCATCAATCCCTCGCAACGAGGACCAAGACCTCGATATGCGAGACATGTCCCTCGTCCACGGCTCCGACTCTTTCCATGACCTCACCTCATCGCCTCTTCACGTACATCCCTACCCGTCACGCAAGCCCAGCGCAATCCCCCAGCTCCCCGACACGCCGAGCCAGCGCCGCATCGAGGGCGTCTACGATCGTTTCCTCATGGCCACCTCCGGTGTCAAGCGCCTTGGAAAGGGATACCAGTCCGACAACGTCGGGCCGATATCCAGCTCCAACACGCTTCCGGCGAACTCGCGGGTAGAGTCGAGCCGCTCGTTCCTCTCGGCGCGCAAGCCAATGCCTCCCCCAGTCTCGAGCGAGGATCTCAAGAAGCTCACCGTGTCCGTGGATGAGCTTGGTGTTATTGGGCACTCGCTTAGGCCACCTGAGACGGTGGGCCATACTATCCTCAAGGACGATGGCAATACGACTGTGGCGTTTATGCGCCGCGCAATGAAGGCTATCGTCCCTGGAAAGACATCCTCGAGGAGGCTGTCGCGCATGGCTTGAACATGTTTCGTTTCGTTCTGTTCCGGATTTTTTCCCTCTCCTATTTTCTCTCTCTTTATCACCATCTCGATTCTCCGTCATTTATTGCTGTCCATATACCTCTGCCCATCTTCGTGGATGCTTTGTTCGTTTGTCTATCTTTTCTGCCTCTTGCTAGATCACTGTCTATCTCGCCGACTCTCTTTCACTCTCCTTCCGTGTCTTTATTTTGCCGGTCATCCTGCTTGCACTGCTGTCCAGCCCTCTCATCAACATCTTCATCATTACCCATCTTTCCAAGTCGTTTATCATCCAACCTTCATAACATCTCCTCATCTATCATATCTCGTCAGCATCTCCTGCTATTTACTTGCTATCGCGTTTTCATTACGATACGACCCATCACAATACTGCAGCTGGGCTTGCAGACCTCTCGAGTCTCCGTCACGCGCTACTAGCTCCCATCCCACACGCACTCACGAGTCGTTCAAAAGCTGTTCCTCCTTTTTCATGTTTCTTTACGCCGCATCCCCTCACGCCCTATCACGCTTACGCAGCCTTTTTTATGATACTTACGCTCCATCTTTCCGCGTTACCTTAAATGGCTTTTTATGATCACGCCTCTCTTATTGCAGTCTGAGTTACGCCACTTTGAATGCGTGTTAAATCAGGTTACAGTATCATAATCTGATTCTATTTACTAAGCTTACTATACTGATATCTACCTCTGCTACTAATGGAATAGCCAGGGACACACTGAGCCACGATAGACCAACTTGGCAAGTGGGTATGTAATAGTCAACATCAGCAGGCCGTCTAGCAGCCTTCGACCTACTTAGTCTTGTTTATCCCACACAACTCAATGAAATCAGGCCTGCGTCCTACCGTGTGTAACTATATGTACGCCTTCCTCAGCCTCAACTGAGATTCAGTAGGAGCTTACCCCATCAACCCTGACCGCGTAGTACCTACCGTATCGATCAAACTTGTCTTCACCATTGCCACGCAGAAACTTCTCCTACTTCTGGTGTACTATATACACTCCTGGCTTCTTGAATAGGTTTGAACCGACGTCGACCAGGACCCGAAATGAACCAGGACCCGAAATGAACCATAGACAAACTTCTTGTGACATGTTGTTGATCGACGCCGATCTCCATTCCATCCAGGTGAATATCTTGCCTGCCTGGCCCTGAGCTGTATCACTCAATAACAAAGGTCTATATACCATTTGCATGCACAGCGCTCTAACTTCTAAGTTTTACTATCGTTCCGAGTCGGCACACTGGTCCGAACGCAGTAGCCCTGATTTTCACCGTCTGGTAAAAGCGCTTCAAGGCACTGGTACTTTCTTGGTTTCGCGACCAAGTCTTCAAAATCACCGGGAGCCTCGAGGTAAGGACATGATCAGGACAGGAAAACATCCACAGGACCACGTTAACCGACCGTGCGCGATCGGCATCCACCAGGACCCACCACTTGGCCACTACTTGACTTGCCGCTTCATGATGAAGTTAAAAACACCGTGATACGCCACTACTGTGGCACGTGGTTATTGAAGTCATGAGGTATATGACCTTATTGTGCACGTTATGCAACCTTTCAGGTCATCCCACCCATACTAGCATGGATGGCAATATTGCATTGTGGCGCTGAGCTCTTTCTTCATCCCTCCTAGGCCTCCATGGACGAATGGCTCTTGACGACTCGAAGGCAGCGTATCGCCTCGTATTTGATCTTAAATGAGTTGTGGTGTCCAGATGTCTTCCGGTGTCTTCCATAACCCAGATTTTGGGTGGCGGTTGGTTTCTTGTTTGCCTTTAGCCTGAGAACTGAGCGCTGAACGTTGAACCATCTTCGCCCAGTTTGTTTCTGACTAGTGTTCCCTTGATTGGCAGCGACTGGTTAGGTTTCGTGCACCACTGGAACTGCTGTGAATAACGACCCATCTCTTCCGAGTCTACGACAATGTCAGGGGCTACTACGGTATGAGGCTAGCCAGCCTCACTGCGATTTCCTTTTGAACTGTGACTAATTTTGTTCAGATGGCCGCCATGGGCTCGTATTATTCTCAACCTATCTCTGTCCATTCCACGCCGCGATCGTTTTTTCTTGAAGGACTGACACTGTTGACCGTCAGATATGCAATCGCTTCCAGGCCTCTTTTCTTTCGAGCCGGCATCCATTACTACTCGAGGGTGCATCTAATTATACTTAGGAGGAGTGTTAACAGGAGTGTCATAATTTAACCAAATTTGAAGTGAAGTCAACTTACAGTTACAGCCGGTGCCCGAGCTTTTCTCCGTGTATCCACTGTGACTCGTGAGTAAAGGAAAGGAGCTGCGTGAATAGGACGACCAGTCAAATCGACGAACCAAACATACTCCAGGAACAGCCCGAAGCGACACAGAGGGGGTTTTTCCGACCAGGAGGCCCTGGAGTGCCTCGACATGGGTTAAGTAAATTGGTGCCACCAGTATTTGACGTGGACCGGCCACTTTGAATATTCAGATGGACGAGGAGGACCTTGGCAAAGTTGGAACTCCGGCAACCCAAGGCAAATTCATCCTTTCAAGTTCACAACCACAAATCAATAAATCATGGGGATCCCCATTTGGACTGCCGTAGGGGGTAATAGTCGATCATTTGATAAAATACAAGTTCCGACTGTCCCGCGCGTCCATCTGGGTAGGGCACCTGAAGGAGCTTGAAGGTAAGTACTGGCTTCTGAATTCAATTGCTTTTGATGATCGTGGATCTGTGTGCCATATGTGTACTCAAGTCTCAGCCCCTACGCAATCCAGGCCCTCGATTCTATGTCAATTTGCAATTTCGAACAGGGACATGATAGACTCGCCAGGACGATAGTACATATACGACTCCATGAGATTTTTGGGCTCTGCGATTTGGATTGCGCGCTCATTCTCTGGTGCTTCTTTGGCGACTTGGTCCAGGTTTCGGCCCATAGGCTGATTATTGATACCTCGCCACAACCAACATGGATCTCTCCAAGGCGAACAACATCAACTACCCAAGTGTCGTGGACGACATTACGGAGAAGTGAGTGGCTGGTTTTTTCCAAGGATTCTGATGTTCATGCACTTTGGACATCCTAGTATGCGAACGAATGTATGTCCTGATTCAACGCTCCATTTTTCTGATCCCGCAAACAAGAGATGTAACAGTGTATGGGTTTCGCGAGTTTCACGATACTCATCTGGGATCATATCGATACGTTTACCGCGGAGGTGGGTCTTACTTATTTCCTAATCAAACGACCTCTGAACATCTTCTGTAGGTTGAGTATATATGGAAGGGAAAGAAGGGACCCAGTAAGTGCTGTCCTAATTCCATGCAAACAAACTGGCCTTGACGTACGTGATAAATTCAAGTCGTCTACCTGTTTCTAGTGGTTCGTGGACTCTTGAACGATAATATTTCGTCTCCTCACTGATACTCCGTTATTGTAGAATCGTTACTTGACCCCTCTGGGTTTCATCGTCAATCTGTTTGGTGCGTTTATCAAAATTGACTTTCCGCGACGTGTTTAACTTGGCCGCAGCTTACCTGTCACCGGTATGGACTCGCGAGGTCAGTGCTTCTACCCACGACACTTCTCAACTTACTTACCGGGCTCTTCTACAGCGGTGCAGTCACTTTATCCGGTTTGAGGGTTCGATGACGATGATTGGCATTACAATCGTGGGTGAGTACTCTCAACATGCTTTAGACGAGATTGTTTTGACCATTTCTGCAGCTCTGATGATGTTGTTGCGCGTCAACGCACTGTATTATAATCGGAGATGGATTGTCTGTATCCCTGCCTTCTTCCTGCTCTTCCAGACATGTATGATGGGCTGGCTGCTCACGCGTGGAGAAGGTATCTATGCCATTTGTGTATTCTCTCGCGAGGTCTGACCAAATTTGTAGCCGTGCTACACAATCCGGAGTCTGGCGTACGAGGTCTGTATTATCGGAGCTTAAGTGAACTACGGACTCTAATATGCGCTCCACAGCTTGTACCATGATTTTTGACCCGTCAATGTAAGTTCTGAAGCTACGCCTCATGGCCACCCACTGACACAATGGGATACTAATAGAAGCGTACTTGCTTCGTCTTCTGCATGGCTCCCCCTGTTGTACGATACCATGATCGTGTCGCTGACTCTAGCACAAACAATCCCAGCAATGCGGCACCGGAAGATGTCCTTCGTCATGAGGCGATTGCTAGAGGATGGTTTAATATATTATTCGTGCGTCACTCGATCTGAGATAGACTTGTGTGTGAATGCTCATTCAAGTTCAATCCCATTCATGTAGTGCTATTTTCTCAGTGACGCTTGTTCTTACCATCATGATTATCGCGGCACCGCCTGGGTTAAAAAACATCACTGCGCAGTACGTCCTTCTCTGTTGAGCCTGAATATTTTCCTGATTCGATCTTTTACAGATTGGAACTTCTGTAAGTACTTTGAGTGCCCATGTGGCGCAAGCAAATAGCTGATCGAAATAACGTATCGGCAATAGACTTACTGTAAGCGCTCACTTGGTCGTCGATGTTGCCAATTTCCTGACACTCTTTTAAGGTTGCGATGATGTCGCGGATCACGCTCAATCTCAAAAAGTCGGCTGCAAAGGCATTGAGCAACGAAGGGATAGTTTACCCTAGCATTCTGACGAACAACCGGATAGCTTTCGCCAAATCACGAATCACAAAAACGGACATGGGCAGCTCAGTTCCGATGGCTCCTCTGTCACCCGCACACGCCAAGGTCGACGCGTCAGCTGAATCTTTCGTGATCTCAATCGACAACAATAAAGAAGATGGACCTCAGTATAGTAGCCTGCCTTCAGCCTGGCGATGATGGCACTTTCCTACCTATTTATCAATCGGTCTATGCCATCGCATGGATGTACAGACACTACATCGTCCTACTTTGTAATTTAGGGGTATTGGGTTTGAAGAAATTGCCTTCCATGTTGCAATTGCCTTCGTCACGTCACAAATGATCCAGTGGTCAAGATTTGGTAAAGTGTGAAAAATTCTATTACCGCACACAGAGGTATAAGATGACGCGTAGACTGCTTGGTTATCCTGTGTTCTCGAGCGAGAGGCGCTAAGATCGTTCGGCACTCGATGTAATACATTGTATGTTATACATATGCAACAACTTAGATCTAGTGAGTGTCAAAAGAGGCAAACATGTTCCAACATGACCACAAGCGCACCCATATGGGCAAACTTGTGGTCAGCGCCGGACGCGACTTCAACTGAAAAAGCGCGTTCTGGCCCTCTCCCTTTCGCCACTATCATCTCTTACCACTGTCACTCCTTAAATCCTTCAAACTGGAGCCAAAGCTCATTTCTGCCGCGAGGAACGATCTCCATTGCGATTCATCATGACACCACCTAGGCCCGCTTCAATGTCGGCCACCAAAGCCAGCAACTCCAAATCTCTCAATGACTACGTTTGTGCATGTTCATGCTTGGTTTAGAGTGATTCGTGACCGGTGGCATGTGTAGCAACTCGGGGACTCGCTGGGGAAGGGAGCATTCGGGCAGGTGTATCGTGCGTGGCTGTTGCTTTCAACTGGCGCTGAATCTAACGGCTAATTATAGGTGCACTTAACTGGGCTACTGGCGAGACTGTGGCGGTCAAAGAAATCCAGCTCAGCAACATTCCTAAAGCTGAATTAGGCGAGATTATGGTACACCATCCGTCCAGTTACTTGTCTGTCAATCTGACCTCTATCAGTCTGAGATCGACTTGCTAAAGAATTTGAACGTGCGTTTGATCTCCTTTCACTGAGCTTGCTTACGATCCCAACGTACCTTCAGCACGCGAACATCGTGAAATATAAGGGTTTTGTCAAAACGCGTGAATATCTATACATCATCCTAGAGTCAGTCACTTCGATCATCCGTTGCTATTCTCTGCGGTTTAATGTCATTCTAGATTCTGCGAGAACGGATCGTTGCACAACATATCCAAGCGGTTCGGCAAGTTCCCAGAGAGCCTGGTTGCAGTTTATATATCCCAAGTGCTCGAAGGCCTGGTTTACCTCCACGACCAGGGTGTCATCCACAGAGATATCAAAGGCGCCAATATTCTTACGAACAAGGATGGGACCGTTAAGCTGGCCGATTTTGGAGTTGCAAGTAACACCACCACAGGTGTGAGGGACGATGCCGTTGTCGGGAGCCCTTATTGGAGTGAGTAATATCTACGCACACGCTTCAGAATGTTTATAACATGGAACGCAGTGGCACCTGAGGTCATTGAACAATCTGGAGCGACAACAGCATCCGACATCTGGCATGTATTCCTCTTCGTCGATCATCTCGTCCTCCTAATGACATATACAGGAGTGTGGGCTGTGTCGTGATTGAACTCTTAGAGGGACATCCTCCCTATCATACCCTAGATCCCATGCCTGCTCTCTTCCGAATCGTGCAAGATGACTGTCCACCTATACCCGAGGGCGCTTCGCCTATCGTCAAAGACTTCCTCTATCATTGTTTTCAGAAGGACTGCAATCTCCGAATATCAGCCAAAAAGCTCCTCAAGCACCCATGGATGATTTCAACTCGAAAACAGATGGCAGATGGAAAGAAACATCCCGGGGATAATGTGGAAAAGGCATCCACTGGACAGGATGGTGCTAAGAGGCCTTTAGGCAACTACAATTACGATGAGGCAGTTCTCAAAGTACAGGAATGGAACGAAGCACTCAAGTGTACGTGGACCTTTTTTAATTGAGACGCTGTTCTGATATCCTTTTAGCTCCGTCGAGGCCTTCGAAGCATCCTAGTCGCCTAAATCCTCACCCACCGTCGCCGACCCGTCAATCTGCCGATATCACACCATCCACGTCACTTTCATCCAACGCTTCGGGCTTCCACCAGCCTGTGGGATGGAAAGCAGGGTCGGCCCCTAATGTCAAGTCTATGGGCATGAATCTTGTCGAAAAGATACAGCCTATTTCCTTTGTCCTGCAACCGCCTGAAGAGCAGACAGATAACTGGGACGATGATTTTGAAGAGGGGATTTCGTTTACCAAGCTGCAAGGTTGGCCGCCTTCTATTGTCCGCACTTAGGTGGGTTGATCTGAGATGTACTTTAGCTCTGGAGAAACCACCTGCAGAAGATGATAAACACGAAGGAGAAGACAACGCACAGACTATTCGGCCTAATAGAAGTCCAGGACCGAACGTCGTACCGCTCGCGCAACCGCCTGCCTCGGATATGGCGCCGATTGTCGAAGATTACTCCGATTTGGCAACTGAGGAAGACGAGGAGTGGCTGAAGGAGAAGGTGGCCGATTTCAGAGTTAGTTGTGGACCATTGCCACGTTGAACCAGTGCTGACTTTGAACTACTCAGATGAAGAACTCAATTCGTCGTGGCCTCTTCCATCCGGACGATATTAAGACTTTTGGATTAGCATCAACGGCCCCTGGGCCTTTATCTGCACCGCTTCCTGCCATTTCGCGGAAAACGTCGCGTTCGAGCCTGAACCCCATCACAGTGCCAACAGGAACAACCTTTGGCCCCTCATCGGCTGCCCCACAAGGCTCTCATTCACGCTCCCCGTCATTTGCTGCCCCAAGCAATGGAGGCTCCTTTGGTCGCTCCGAAGCTCGGCGGATCCAGAACGAAAGCTTCGGAAAGTATGCCGAAGATGACGACGAGGATTATGAGGATGTTTTTGGCAAGCTTAACGGCTCCAGTACGTGTTTTTTTCATTAGCCGTGGACTCTCAACTTAGCTGCGGTGGTAGCGATTGGGCAGCCGATGCAGACATTGCAGCTAAACACTCGGTTGTCGAACAAATCATGGGTAGGCTGATTGATTGCTGGGACCGCATGGCAGGTGCTAAATGCATTCTGTCTAGCTGGGAGACAACTCGGATGAAGAGGACCCTTTCGCAGAAGTGAGTGCAATCTTTTAGTTGGCCGCGTTTGCAAGCCTACGACATGTTCTTTCCCCCGTAGATCGACGAGGGTTTCTCGGAAGACGATCTCGACGCAAACCTCCAGCGAGACAAATACGCAAGGCTCTGCAATATGGTGAATCAGCTCATCGACGAGCTTACTCCCTCCGCTCCCGATTTCCAACTTCGAGAGGCATGCGATCAGCTTGTAAAAGAATTATGTATCCTTCTCTCCTTGACTCAGCTGAATTGGCGATAGATCAACATCATAGACGATACCCCAGAGATGCAGGTTCAGCTTGTTTCGTCTCACGGAATGTTGGCAATCCTGGAGGTGTTGGAAGGAAAGTGTTCCAGGGACGTCATCATGAAACTCCTCCAGATTATTAACAAGGTGGGTTTTCACTAAGCTTGATTTGTGCACAAGTTTTCATTTGGTTATCTCAGCTTGTGACCACCGATTTGGGCTTTCTTGAAAGTTTCTGCTTGATTGGGTAGGCTTACCTGTTGTTATGATATTCTCGAATACTGACCAGCCATTTAGCGGCATCCCGGTCATGATGGGCATGTTCAATGTTTTCACTAAAACCGTGACACTGACTAGCTCTTTTCTAGAATTCACATCTAAGAAGTATCCTTCAGAATGCCGATTGGAAGCTTCCAACTTCATCCGTCTGCTCTGCCATACCTCCGTCCTAACTTTGCAAATGTTCATCTCGTAAGTCACCACAAACAAGACCTTTCTTGCACTTACTCTACCACCTTTGTAGATGTCGAGGTCTGAAAGTTTTGGTCGACCTCTTAGATGAGGATTACACAGAACAAGCGGAGCTGATCGTCCATGCTTTGAACGGTCTCGGGAGCGTTTTTGAGCTCCAGAGTCCGACGACGAAGAACGATTTCTGCAGGATGTTCATCCGCGAAGGCCTACTAGACCCTCTCTCTGCAGCGCTTCTCAACGTCATGGGAAATCGCGGAGCTTCATCGACCGACATGAAGATGAAGATCATTCAGATCTTACTGGTGTTCTCGCAGGTTTCACAGTCGGATATTCACGTGCGGAACGCATTGGGAACAAGAAAAGTCATTCGACGTCAGTAGCTATCTTTCTGCGGCCCAGAAGTACATAGCTGACTGATATTGATCTAGGTTTACTAAGAGCCTGTGAACTCCTCGAGCCTGAATGCCTCGTGCAGTTGCTGAAGGCTGTGAAACATCTATCGATGAACGCGACGCTCTTGGATGTCTTGCAGAACGCAAACGCAATCGAAATTCTGATCCGCATCCTTGACGAACAATCCTCGGGCCCTCACAGCACCGTAAGTTTCCCTTGGATTGACTGATAGACATGTCGTGCCAATAATGGTTTGGGATGTAGGAAATGTCTAATCATATCTTCCAAACGTGCTACAATCTCTGCCGGCTGAACAAGACGCGACAAGAAGAAGCTGCGCAGGCTGGGATTCTACCGTGCTTAAAACGGATCATCGAGACCAGCTCGCCGCTGAAGCAGTTTGCATTACCCATTCTCTGCGACCTTGCAAGTGCCGGGAAGAGCTGCCGGACCTTCTTGTGGCAACACGATGGTCTTACGATGTACCTGAAGCTCTTGGAGGATCCCTACTTCCAGGTCAGCGCCTTGGAATCCATACTCTCTTGGTAAGCCGATTTCAGACTTAAGAAGAATGCGCACTGACAACATCTAATTCCAAGGCTGCAAGACGAGACGGCTCGCGTCGAAGATGAGCTGACGAAGCCCGAGGCCGTCGACGCACTGCTCCGCTGCTTCGTTACGGCGAAGGCCAACTCCTTCGAGAATCTCCTCGATCCATTCCTCAAAATGACACGGTTGTCTGCACCTATCACCATCAGTATGACGAAGTCCTCCGCATTTTTCAAGCGCATCATCGACCGTCTTGGCAACAACAGCAAAGCTGTCGTTCGTCTGAACCTGCTGCGGGTCCTCCGAACCGTCTGCGAGGTACACCCTAATCGCGCGATGCTAGTGGAGCGATATGGTCTACTTGGCGTCGTCGAGCAGCTCAGTCGCGGGGGCGGAGATGGCGCAGTCCTTGTGAGGGAGTTGGCGAGGGAAATTGTACCGACACTGAAGCCAGGGTTGAAGCCTGCTTTGGGGAAGGTCAAGGGCAATGGAGACACCCCGGGTAAGAACGGAGGATTGGCTCTCGCACCGAAAAGAATGCGCAGAACCGCGTCTGAAGCATCTGTTACTCCACTGAGAAGTACGAGTGGTGGCGATCCGGGCGTTGGGTCGAGAAACAATGGCAGTGGTGGCAATTCAGGAAGTGGTGCAGGGATCTCAACGACACGGCTTGGTAGTGCACGCCACCCGCGACAAAGGCTGGGAGATATATCTTGGCAGGGTGCTGAAGGGCGTCGATGATTTTCTGTCATGGATTTGTTGGTTTCAAGTTTTCTATCTCCTCTCATAGTTTTCGATCGTTATCCCTCGACATCACATATAGCATCATTACCACACTCACTCATTAACAGATTTTTTACCCTTTATTTTGCTCTGGTATATCAAGTAATACCAGTTGGACAATCATCGTTCTCGGTGACCGCCTTCATGCCATGACACAGTAGGCCAGAAGTGCACGTGGAGGAAGCCTGGCTCCTACTTACGTTAGTAAAAAAAAAAAAGGATAAAAAGGAAGGGAGATTTTCAATTAGCCCACCGCGAGGGTCGAACTCGCAGCCTTCAGATGCCTTCGCCTAATAAGAGTCTGACGCTCTATCCGATTGAGCTAGGCGGGCATACATGTGAACCCTCATTCATAACATCACAATAGAGAAGTTCAGTATACCGCGCCAATGGGTCCGTTTGGCTTAGCCCCTATACACTCCCCTTCGCCGACGAAGGTCAGTTTTCTAAGTGTTGTAGTTTACGGTGGGATGGCGCACAATCCTGTAACTGTGGGTGGGGCTGGCGCCGCGGGGCACTCATGTCATGGGCTAACCATCCTACAGAAAGAAAGAGTGATGGTGTCTGTCTAGGAGAGACTATAACCGACCCACAGCACCGTTGATTTCTAACGGCGACATGGGAACACCTCCTGTCCCGCAACAGGAAGGGCAAACAGTGAATCAGCCAACGAGATGAAGGTGACGATGAGCAGAAGAGTAGAGTGCAGAGGTCTTGTTGTGGGTTTTAGAACGTTCAGCTTCCGTGAGGAGCACATCAGCTTCAACTATCCTCTTTTAAGGCGAAATCGGCTCCGACCGACATGGAGTACTTCACAAAACAACACGGCAACCTCACGATCATCCCTTGTCCGCAGCAGCAATGTTTCCCTTACAAGTCACTAGTGGTGTGATAGGACAGTAGCAAATCGTGGCAGACGATCACATGTGACATTGCTATGTTTTGTCGGACGTGTACCCTGGGGTCGAATGAGAAGGACATGGCGCCACCGTCATCCATCCTAGATGTCTGAATGACGCCACTGAAGGCAAAAGGTCTCCAGTTGATCGCCGCCACATGAGGCAGATGAAGATACAGCGTACCATGGAAGAAGCGCTGCTCTTGGTACCATTGGATGTTGTCCCCAGATCCATTCATCCAGCTGCTCCTCCAGAATGTTCGGCAGCCCCTCCAGAAGATCATGAAGCATAGAGCTCTGTGAAGGCTGCGGTGCAGGGATTTAAGCAGTGCAGATGGGTGCTAAAAAAGCCAGTGTGTGCAGAAACCAGATAACCATTCCAATGAACCCAGCGAAGAAGGAAGTCGTCGCTGTTGAAGAAAGAAAAGAAAGAAGAAAGAAATACGGCCCGGCCGCCCGCTTGTTTGTCCCTGCGCCCATCCTGGCTCTTGCCACAACCCCGACCATTATGGACATAATTTCCGTGCCAGAACGCAAGAAACCCAATTTCCTGCGCGCGACCCCCGATCAGGTGAAGATTCTAGAAGCTGGCTTCGCTGTCTCCGATTTCTCGTCGAAGGAGCATTTGAGCGCGCTCAGTGATTCCACCGGCCTGTATGTATGCCCTCGATCCGGGCACTGGACCTGACATGACTCTTTTCACCCATCAAAAGCCCTTCGAAATGGATTGCTGGCTGGTTCACGCGTCAACGCAAGAAACATGGATTGAAGATGCACCGCGAGAAGAAAAAACCGAAGGATACGAAAGCTGGGATGTCGCGTGAGGAGATCTTCGTTTTCAAGTCCGAAAATCAAGATCCTCCTCTTCCATCTCTTCCGCTGGCGAGCGACACCTCTGCAGAACTAGACTCTGAGCAAAAACCTGACGTCTCGAAGGCCCTAAAGACCCCGCGTAAACGAACAAATTGCAAGAGCAATGAATCTAAGCCGAACCTTTCTGTTTCAAGCCCGCTGGAACCTTCATCGATACCTACTCCTGTCGCTTCTTTTAATGTGTCGCCCCCAATGGTATCTCCTCAATCTCCAGCACAGGTCTCGAGTTCCGCCAACTGGTCTCCGTCAAAGTTCATTCTGCGCCCGATGGTTCCTGTCATGTATAAACCGAGTGGCTCTCAATCCGTTCCCTCTGACTCGCTCGGGTTTTCTACCACGAATTCGGTTTCTGTGACTTCAGGCGCACCTCTGCCTTCAAACTCAGGCATCTCTGTCGATAACGTCTTCTCCAGTGACAACAACGATATCACTGCTGCCTCCTCTCTTCAGCCGGCCATATCCTCTAACTGGGTCAAAGGCGGTGAAAGCAAAAGTAACGACAGCAACCTAGCCTCGACCACGCAAAACCCTCGTCCTTCGGCGCTGCGCCTCCCTGAGCATGCAACGTCCAAGAAAGTGACACCAACTCAGCCGCGACCTCAAGGTCACGAAAGCACCGCGAATCGACCCCTCCGACCCCTCCTTCCTCTACCAACTCCATCTCAGGTCCATCTGCCTCTCCACGACCCTTTTGCAATCACAACCATCTACGTACCATCGCAAACGCAATCAAACTCGAACGCTAGGAGCTCTAAGGAAAATCGCCCGCCCCCGACATATCCGTTTACATCCGTTCCCTTAGCCCAGCGCCAGCTCCAAAGCACCGCACTTAAAGCTCCGGTGCCAACTCCGATCTTCTCTCGTATGAATCTGCGCGTAGGCACCTCCGGATCTAGCTCCACGATGCACGGCCATCCACCGCAACAAACTCAGCAATCGCCATACCCGCAACAGCCTCAACAACCTACATACACTCAGGAGCTTGTATACCCTCAACAACCAGCATACCCAGCAACACCCGGATACCCCACTCAAGCTCAAATCCCCGTCCCCACCCCCCCTCCTCAAGACCCGCAATACTGGAATGTGCCACAGCCGCAACTCCACCCGCAACTGCAAGACCACGCTCAGTTATACAACTATCCACAACCGCAAGCGCCCCAAGGCCACCAGGCGCACCAATACCCATACCCATACCCGGCGCTGCTGGATCCGACGCTGACCCCGCTGCGGCACCTCAGCGCCCTTGGCCCGGATTCGCAGAGTCTCTCCTCGGACGAGGTGATGCACCTGTTGCTAGACGAGCGACTTGGATGCGAAGATCCGTTCCAGGCCGCGATGGGGCTGGTGTTCGTGTCGAGGCTGGGGTTGGGGTGGGATTTTGTGTAAATGCACTGGTCGTATTCAACTTCCATGGCTTTGCGTTCTCCTGCTTTCGTGTGCTGTCTATAAACGGACCAAACTCATGGAATCCTGTGTACATTGTATATACGTTTGTGCCGTGTTGCCAACCTCGAATTCGATGGTCTCGTTTCTTCTTGTGTGTGGATCCAGACCAGTTTCAAAAAGAAATCTGGTGATGATTGGTGGCGCAACGATGGAAACTGAGCCAAAACACTCGTAGCATTCGTATGTAGACATGCCAATAGATTTCCATTCTAGCCAAGTTTTCAGCCATCGAGTTTTGACCACCCAGGAGATAAAAAAAGGCGGTGAGCATTCACGTCATCAACGTGCCGGTCTGACCCGGAGTTGAAAAGGTGTTTGCCAACGGAACGGAGTTCGCGCCCACCACCACCCTCCGCCCCACGACCGCCCACGATGTTCGCTGCTGCCCGTCAATCCCTTGCCTCGTCGCTGCGGACAGCGTCCAAGCCTGTCTTCCGTGCCGGCGCACGCCGCATGGCCTCGTCTTCGTCACATGCTGCTCCCAAATCGGACAAGCCTTGGATAGTGCGTTGCTTTCCATTTGCTTTCCATTTCATTAGGGCCTCGTTTCCTTCATGACCCTTAAGAGCCTTTTCATTGTCAAATATTTATTAACCAAACCCTTAACAGATCGGTTCCGCCCTCGTCTTTGGCCCCGTTGTCAGTCGCGCTCTCTAAATTTTGTGGGTCCGAAAATTCTAACATGCATTGTCTTTCATTTCTTTTTCCTAGTTCGCCTACCTCGTCTCCCCATCTGCGCGCACAAAGGCACACCACGTACACAACGACGCCCATGACTTGCCTGGGCACAAAACTCACCAAGCATCGGAACCCGCCCCCGAAACCGAACCCGAGGCCGCCGCACCTGAGCCTATTACGTTGAAGGCCGACGCCGGCGTCGAGGCCGCAGTTTCTGAGCCTATCGAGGTTGCTGTTCGTTCAAGTTCTCTACTCAGTCGACTCGCTCACTTATGTGGCCGCACAGGCGGATGATGTCTCTAAAACCTCCGACGCTGCCACCACCACCACCGAAGAGTCAAAAGAGACCCCCGCACCTGCGGAGGATTCCAACGCAGATAAAGAGCAGGACAAGAATGAGACGGTCCAGCAGAGCGGAGACTCTGGGCCCACGGACTTGGGTGACGCCCGGAAGGCTGCCGTGGTGCGTTTGCTTTATCTAGTATCTACCTTTGTGGTACTGAACCGCCTTTTTAAGGAGGGCGTCGAGCCCAAGAAGGCTGAGGAGTCGTCGTGAACTTATTGACGCTCGTACTTGTTTCTCGTCCTGTTGCAACGTGCGCTAGCGCCTCTAGAGCAATGGCGAAGAATCGAATTCATTCATTTTAGCGCGTTGTGATTCAGGCGTGATCTGCTCATTATCATGCTTAACCTGATGTGGCTCTACGAGTCGAGATTCTGCATTGTACGTGGTGGTTTCTATCGTTGCGTTTATCCAGAACTTCCAATCTCGTAAATTCCTAAGAGACATTGCGCCTCTAGCGTCTCGAGCTCGGTTGGCACAAAAATGTGCGCATCTATTAATAGAACGGACGTTGGACCCGCGTCATTGCCTCGCCGGAATCCATCTGCGCCCCATCTGCGCCCGCCTTCCAACCTAATATATCTGTGGATACCTCGCCCGTTGTCTGCCTGACCAGCCCAAATACAATTGATGGTCAGCCATTGGAAGATGAAGCTGACGCTGACGCAGTGTCAGCCACCTCGGATCGGTAGATGAATCCGCCATTTCTTGTCAACCGTTTTTCCCCATCCTGTTTTATACAGCCAGTAACAGAAATGTTTTTATTCTTCCCCGCGTTTTTCAGCATTCTCCGCTCCCTCGTTCCCCACGTAGACGACGTCTACGACACCACTTCCCCCATCCTCTCGTACCCCGTCTTCACCTCCGAGGTGACCCTATATCACTACACTGCTGTTCTGGCAAGCGCAGCTGTTGTAGTGTATGCCCACTTCACCTTGCCACATCTCGAGCACCTCCACCTCCACCGCCTCAATTCCACCTCCTCCAACGCGGTCTCCTTTTTGGAGCTGCCTGGACTCCCGCTCGTCGCCGAGGACAAGGCGCCTACCAGCGGTGCCTACATGTCTCGCCTGGTCAGAGGCAGGGTCCAGTGCCCTCTCGCACCGGCGCCTGTCAGCCCCAACAACGTTACCCCGGTCTATTTCATGCCAGTCAAAGTCCCTCGCAACAGGACGGAGCCTACGCACGATGAGATCCAAACGGCGCCCTTGCCCACTCCCACTGGCACCACCTCAGTTACGAGTACTTCGGATAAGGAATTCGCGGACTCGCTCAACGCCCATCAGTTCTGGACTACACAGGAATCTGCAGGTACTCCCGCCGCCGTCCTCGTCACTCCCCTCGCCCCCACCTCCGTCATCGTATCTACGCCCGGTTCCCCTCTTGCCATGAGAATCGCCTTTGGCGAGTGCGACTTCGACTTCGCGATCGCCAACGAGATCATTCAACCCCTGGTGGACAAGGTCGTCCACGAGATATATCCTGTCCTCTCTCCGTACACCACACCTCTCTTCCACTTCGTCGACTCCCTCCGTACGACCGTGGCCTCGTGGCAACCCATTTTCGCAAGCATTTCTGTGGTTCCTGTCGCAGACCGCGTTGCAACCACCCGCAAGCGCGTCGAAACCCTTACCCGCGCCTGGAGTGCGTGGTCCGCCACTACCTGGCCCTCCTCTTCGTCCATCTGGAGTCGATCCACAGTCGCCCCAAAGCGTTCCCTCGAGCGCCTCAAAGTCCTCCAAGCTCGCAACCCCCTTGCCACCTGTGACGCCTGTCCCAGCGCCACCCAATGGCGCAGGTTCGCATGCGCCTTCGTCGTGATCGTCCTTCTCCTCTACGAGGGCATAGCTTTGGTCTTGCGTCTTCGCCACGCCCACCGCGCCGCCGCCGCCGCCGCCGATGAGCGCGAACTGTTCGCCCTGGCGAACCGAAACCGCCGCCAACGTCGACAAGCCGAACGTGCAGCGCGAAGCGTATCCGCCCCGAAGACGACGCACGCAGAGATGCTTGCGAAGAAGACAGCGCTCTTGAGGGAACTGAACAATCCGCTCATCGATTCTAGGATGGAGAAGGGCTTGGGGGTCCTAGCGACGGAGGTCCGGGTGGTGGAGAGGCGCGCGGCACTGAGAACCTTCTGACTTCAACCAAATCCATCCATCCTTCTCCAATATTCATCTTCCATCCCCTCCCATCTCCACCATCTCAACATGCCCATCTCATTTCGCCCACATATTCTCTCTGTATATCTTTTCTCTCTATCGGCTGAAACACATCCCCTGCAACATTATGTCATCGTCTCCCTCCTCTTTCACCTACTTACACTTCTTCCATCTCGCCTCTCACAGCCTATATACAGCCTATCCCAATACTAGTTGTACTATATTGTAAAGTAACGCGGATTCAGTTATGAAGAATTGTTTTACTAATTTGTGCGACCTTGCCCGGGACTGATTGGTTTTCCCTTTGCGCCATCGTGGTCGTTATCAAGCTATGTATTTCGTGCTCTGTCAGCTGCTGCGTCGCGTCCACTACTTTGGAAGAGTCGGTGCTACAGCATGGTCGCAAATGGTAGTAGACGCGACTCAGTGACGCGACGCGTCCTCGACACGTTACACAGGAACAAACACTGGCTGTCCTCAACTTGAACCGTGACCCTTACATCGCTCTTCCTTTGAATCTCTGTTTCAGCCCACTCATTTCTTTGTGAGAGTCTTGGCTTATCGTGTTTGCCTTTCGCCTGTATTCGAAGAGCTATTCAGGAAAGAAAGAGGAGTTCCGAGCCTCTTGTGTCTCTTTCAATCCCTTGTTCGTCCGCCACTAGCTGCATTGGACAACGGTCTTTGAGACACACCTTTTGATTGACAATCATTATTCAACGCATCTATATTCAAAGGGAAATCGAGGTCCAACAAACCCAGGCCACAGCTATATAAAAGTGCTCTGTCTAATGACATTCGCGTACACATCCGATACTTACATTGCTATAGCCAGAATCATCTTCAAAAGCTATGGGTGAAGCCAATGCGCCTACTGCTCAGGTCATCGAACCCCACGCATCGTATTACTTCGAACTGATAATATTCCGCGTGCGTCAAGCTCGAAAGTGCTCTTCTTCTTCACTCGTTTTAATGATTATCCATTGGTTCCAGGTCGAAAACACTCTATTCAAAGTGCCTCGCCATCACTTCGATTCAGATTCACAGATATTTCGAGATATGTTTCAACTCCCACAAGGCGGCGAACTGGCAGAGGGGAAAAAGAGGGAACGTCCAATCCACCTCCAAGGCATCACAACATACGACTTCGTCGCTTTTCTGAAGATCATCTGCCCAAAGTAAGCGCTGAGCCTTTAATTCATCCTGCTGATATCTGATCTGTTGGGTATATCGCTGTACCAGACATTTTAAACGTGCGGAAATCCTAACACCATCTGAATGGTTATCAGTGCTCAAGCTGTCAACCATGTGGGAGTTTACGGAGGCTAGGGATATCGCGATAAAGACCCTGACAACGATGAAGTTGGACCCACTCGATAGGGCTGAAGCAGCGAAAACGCATAGGGTTCCTCAGTGGTACTGGTGCGCCCTTCGCGAACTTGGGGAGGCAGCCAAGGGTCCTTCTTCCCATGCCTGTGTTCGCCTAGGAGTGGACTTTTGCCTGAGGGTGGCAGAACTGAGAGGAAGGATTGCAGGCTACAAGCGCGCTGCCACCAACAGCGATACGGCTGCGACTCCAGCTATTAAGCCTGCCACGGTCACCAAGGCTGCTCCAACCGCCGCGAAGACCACTAATCAGGCACCGGCATCGGGTTTTGGCGCCCCATTCGGGAGCTCATCTGTCTCGGGCACAAACGCGCAGAGCCCAGCGTTCACTAGTGGCTCATTCGGGAGCTCATCTGGCTCAACCACAAACGCCCCGAACCCAACGCTGACTAGTGGCTTCTTCGGGAGCTCATCTGGCTCAAGCACAAACGCCTCGAACCCAACGTCCACTGGTGGCTTCTTCGGGAGCTCCTCTGGCTCAAGCACAAACGCCCCGAACCCAACACCCACTAGTGGCTTCTTCGGGAGCTCATCTCGCTCAAGCACAAACGCCCCGAACCCAAAGTTCACGATGGGTGGCTTCGCTCCCATGGAAATAATCACCCCCACCACTCCTTCACCACCCATCCTCCAGTTTATTGCAGAGCTCTTTGCAGAGGAAGTGAAGGACGTTCCGCTATTAGCCTGCAGCGAGGACGTGAAGAAATCCTGTCGTTATGGTCAATAGTGCATATCTTATGTACAATATACTCCAGAATTCTTTCGCTGCAGCCAAACGTCACATCTGTTGCTAACTAAAAACGCAGTTTGCGAGCCCGCCTAGCTCAATCGGCCAGAGCGTCAGACTTTTAGGGCTGTGCAACGTTCCCCGTCATCTGAAGGCTGCGAGTTCGACCCTCGCGGTGGGCTATACCGTTTCTATTTTTATGGCTGATTTGAAAATCCTTGCGCCACAACTTTTAGTGAGTGGATGAAAGGCACGTTTAGCTCATCTTCCTTGAGTTTTAAAATATTGATTCTCTCAATATGATGCAATTTTACTATTGACGTTTATGATGAATTTAAATTCAATCTATGTATATGATTAGTGACCCACGTTGCGGTGTTCCAAATATTTGAGATCTATGTGGCGAATGTTGACAATCCTGTACGGTCTTCGAAAATTTAGATCTATCTACCAGTATCCCAAGCTTGATCAACTCCGTTATGGCTACTCTGCCTCAACATGAATGAACGTCAACTTCGAGAGAGCTTGAGGAGTAAAAAATGTCTTTGCACCAGTGAACGCACGCCCCATGGGTTATCCTTGAGAGGTATCCACGGAAGATTGACCGCGCTGACCAGGGCGTGGGGTGTTCCGGACGATTGAATTCCATGTGAGCTATGTTGCAATCTCCCTGTACCTGTATGAGGTCAAATGGTCGCGTCGTTGGCTGCAACTTGAAGGAGGTTGATCCACGTCGACTCACCTTCGACTCGGAATTCACTGATCCATACTCGAGAACGTGCACCGGTGATGTCACTGTGGGGCGTAGTAAAACGTTTTCGTCGCAAGTAGCAGTTCACGACCTCCTTTGATGACATGTTATGTCAAATAATTCAGAGCGTTTCACGGTGACGTTCAAGAACAAACCCCTGGAAGTTCCTTGTCAATCAGTGGAGCTGTTCAGGGCTACTAGCCTACGCAGTTTTTATCAGAAGCTCTGTTGAGTACAGGTTCGCGTCCATTTACGCGATCCGTACTGTAAAGGAAGGTCATTGCTAAGGCCAAGAGTTGGAGCCAAGGCATCACAAACTGAACAGCTGATTTCGCGTTGTTTGGCAACCCGTTGCCGGCACATCATAAAATGGCTCAAGCGCCTTCATACCTCACCACTCTCCTTACGTTCCCTGTTTTCCAGAGCAGCGTGAGTCCTCTGTAACTCTTGTAGTCCAGTCTCCGGCTAACAGGCCCCTTCCCTGGCAGGCTCTTCATTTTCGGTCTTAGTCACATTCGTTTTAATCCACCACCTAATCCCCTGAATTATCCCGCAATGCGCTTCTTTGCCGTCGCCGCTGCCCTCTTCACCGTTGTTTCCGCCGAGACTTTCACCGTCCTTGTTGGAGAGAATGGAGGACTTACTTACACTCCGGAAAGGTGCGCTAAAATCTGTTGATCTTCATCAATCAGTTTATATTTATCTCATCCTTCAGTGTTGTCGCCCAGGTTGGCGACACCGTTGCTTTCCGATTGTGAGTACAATTCTATTTTTTAGGGCCGCCAGCAAAATCTGACTAGGTCTGTAGCCTCTCGAAGAACCACGTTAGTCCTAGGATACACAAATACTGCGCTTTAACCTGACATAAGTATTTGTAGACTGTCACGCAATCCTCCTTCCTGAAGCCCTGTGAAGCACTGTCCGCCTTTTTTTTTGATGATTTATCACAATTTCACATCATTATGCAGGACCACGCCCAATATTGGCATTGATTCTGGCTTCCAAGCCGTTCCCCCTGGTGCCACCGAATTCCCTGAATGGTCGTTCACCATCGAAGATGACAAGACTCCCTTCTGGTTCTTCTGCAACCAGGCACCGTGCGTTTGGTCATCGTTCTCACTACTCACCCGACCTTATCGTCTCTTTCCTCCAGCCATTGTGCGAGGGGAATGGTCTTCGCCGTGAACCCTACAGCGGAGAAGACCTTCGATGCTTTCAAGGTTGGCTTTCTCTTCGTGTTCTCTTCATCCACACACTCACCTCGCATTCCATCAGGCAACAGCCATAGGTGCTGCAGCCCCCGCTGTGCCTGGCGGCTCGGTCCCCGGCACTGGCACCTCAGCGAACCCTACCGGTACTGGAGGATCTGCGTCCGAGTCTGATGCCCCCGAACCCACCAGCAACGGCGCCCGCATTGTATCTGGAAACGGTGCTGCACTACTAGTGACCCTAGGTCTTGTTGCTGGCCTCGTACTTTAGCCCGTTTATCTTGGAATTAGGAATAATACCAATGCCTAGTCAAACCACAGCTCTTCAGTTTAAGATGCCAGCCGCGGTATTGAAACTTTCTTTTGATACTCTTTGTGGTCAGTTTCTGGTATCACGATGTGCTCCGGTGATGTTGTTTTCCATATTCCAATGTCACTCATTACCACCGTTGTCTCCGACTACGAGAGGACTTTATATTACATATATAACCGAATCACTGACGAGGGAGATCACCCGGACCTCCTCTACCGGTCCAGGCCTGATCAGCCAAGTATCCTGGATCCAGCCCAAGGGCGGGCAGACACCTGGCAATTCGGTTCATGGAGTGTGTACACGACACCCCGCTCAACAATGTCCGACTGGAGCATTATAATTTGTCGGTCCCCAAGCTCGCGAACTGGTGAAAGATCGAAAGATTCGCTCCTCGTCCATCAATCCCCCTCGCTTCGTCACCCACTCGGTCCCGTCGTTGTTTGGGGAATGAGGAGTACTACTAGAAACGCAACAACTTCCGCTCCCGCTCCATATATAAGAGACACCGAAGTTATCGCCGGCTGTATTATTTAAAGTGCTGTGGATTCTGGAACATCAAACGACCACGAGTACGCTGCCTTAACGCTGCCACATGACCGTGACTCCCAGGAGCTCCCAGACTATCACAAGGCATAAGTCTTGATTGGACCAATGTGAAAATCCAGTCGGCCAGTATTTTAAGGCTTTTGAATCGAGAACAGCTGCAACTAAATATACCAGCATACTAATTAGGCGTTGAGGGTCAAAGTGGGGTCAAAGTGGCCGGCGCGTCATCAGATGGGTGGAGTCATGTGATGTTCTCCCCAACACTTTAAATTGAATGCAGTTCTGTTCTGACATGCCGGACTCTTGACGGATTTCTGCGGTTGCTCCAATCTCTCATCGCAGTCCACGTCGACGTCTTCAAGTTCTACCGCCGACGGCCTTTGTGATGTTCGCGTTCACCATCCTATGCGTTTCTTTCTTCGTTTCTCTCGTCCACGCTAGCCCCCTGAACATTCGGGATGTGTTCTCGCCTCATATCACAAGTCCGGACGAAAATACGGTGTGGCCCGTCGGCACGAAGCAGACAGTCACTTGGTACGTCGTTTCGACCATGTGTATGACTTGAATGCTCAACAGATGTATTCAGGGAGACGCAGGGCATCCCACCCGACTCGCAGCTCACGAATCCGAACGGAAAGGTCGTTCTGGGCCATCTCGGGCCCACAGGTGGACTGAATCTACAGCTTGGTGAGTAGGCACTCTTTCTCCGATGTTCCGAAACGGGCCAGCTGAACACTCCATTTTGACAGATAACCCGCTGGCACAGAACTTCAAGCTCCGCGTTGGGAAGATCGACATCATTGTACCATCCGTGCCCCCAAGGGATGACTACATTATCGTCCGTAAGTGTCTACACATATTCTCAATCTACGCCTTACCGTAGCTAACGTCTACTCAAGTCTTTGGAGACTCCGGTAACGCCAGCCCGGCGTTCGCTATCACACGTATTACAGGTGGATCCAACTTCACTACCACTTCCACCGGCACCGAACAGTCTACGACAACTTCCACCAGCACCGAACAGTCTACGACCACTTCCACCGGCACCGAACAGCCTACGACAATACGGCCCTCCTCCTCGAGTGCCACTTCCTCTGTCCCAACACCCATAACTGAGCCTATCCCCATCATCGGCACAACGATTACTGGCGGTGAATCCACACCGTCAAACGAACCTACGATTACCTCGGCTGAGACTACCGCCCAACCATCCCCTACATCCCCTACACAGGCTGAGCCCACTTCCACTCAGACTGGCACTGCTGTGCTGCCTGCGACTAGCAGTAACGCTGCATTGGGCCTGTCCCGCTTGGGCGCGATTTCCACTTCCGGCCTTGCGTCACTGGCTGTTACGTTCCTCCTCTGCATCTAAGCATTTTTTTCGAACCAAGGGTCCCTTCCGCGTTTGTTCCAGGTTTCGGTTTTCCTGGCATTTATGAACATTGAACACTACTGTACTACGACTACTACCCCGCACGCACTCAACACCATCCTAACGAGCCTACGATTTGTCAAGCTCCCCGCCATGTATCTTGCACACGTATCTTTTGGAAAATATCCACAAGCTTACCGTTTATCAATACTCTGAACCCATCGTCGCTAGCAAGCTCTATCAGGCTCCAAGTAAATGTTGAAGCGAAGTAATATATGTTACAGACGCGAGGTCTACCATCTCATTGACCGATCATTCGGCTCGTCGCGCACAAGTAATGCAAAGCTATCATTTGTCGCTGTCATAATTCCACATACAGGGTATCGCTAGTACTACAATTGCTGCCTTCGTAACTTCGTGTGGTCCCATTTTATTCTCGTCGAAAACGTAAATCATGATTCTAGGATCCCCGACTCCTTCCAGCGCTCCCACAGCAACCCAACGCCAACCGGCGCATTTAGGTCGCCCCTGATATCCTTGACTTCCAGCAGCTCATACTCCCTCCCGAATGCGAGGAAATGCGCGAAGAGGGAGTTGAAGTGAGGCTCGGCCCGAAGATTGAGGATCTGCGGGAAGTGCGCGTGGTAAAGGTGCGCGTAGACGCGGAGGAGCTGGCGGTACACGTGTTTGATAGTAGCGGGGAAGGAGGGGTGGAATTGTTGGTCTGGAGAGATTATGTTGAGAAATTTTAGCCATTTGGGGTGATGGAACACGTACTTGATTTAGTGGGGAAGACATTCTCGTCTTCGAGCAGGTTTTGGATGGATGACATCACAGAGTCGATGTATGTCGGTGCTGAGAGCGCTACCTGCTTGCCACCTTGATTCGTCCAAGTGTAATTGAGCCTACAAAGACTCCTCAGATACGAAATAAACATGCAGAGTGGCGTTGCATCGTACGTTGGGCCCCCTGACATTGTCGGACAGCTATGCTGCGTGCAACACTCGGTGAGCACACCATAGAACTCGTTCAGGTTGGTATAGAAGTCAAACACTGGGTCAGCACAGAGAGTTCAGTCACTGAGACCGCCGATCCATTTCGACATGGTTACGCACTGTTGACAGCTACCCATTCCATGATATCCACGTACTTCGGGAGCATGACGATAGTCTTGAAGTTGCCCTTAACGAGCGCCGCGTCTGCGAACGGACTGGAAAGATACAGAGGTTTACCTCCCGCGCCCCCAGGCGACGGAGGGTCCGTCGGCGGTCCCATGGATTCTTTGCGCGGTGGCAGGTTGCGGGTTGGTGTTGGAGACCTTTTAGCGCGAGGAGCTCGATTCCGGCTGTCGTGAATGTTAGTATCTCGACCACTGACGAGTTGAATGACCTCGTACCCAAAGAAAGACATGGTCAAAGAGAAAATGAAGTATCACAGCGCAGCTGGATGGAGGCAGCTGGCAGGTAAGCGTGGAATGGTAACCCTGACCATCACATATTTAGTTCGTATAAGATATGCTTGTGTTTGGTTGTACTAGGCGCAACATTCAGACGCATAGAGAAAGTCAAATCTAAGGGTATCCAGATCCCAGGAGTACAGCAATATATGTTCAGAATTAGCCCTCCAATATGCCCATTTTTTGCCATGCCTCCCACAACTGCCCGACGCCCACCGGTGCAGACGAAGACCCCTTGACGTCCTTCACCTCAAGCAGTTCGTATTCTCGACCAAATGCGAGGAAATGTGCGAACAGAGAGTTGAAGTGAGGCTCGGAACGTAGGTGCAGTATTTGGTGGTAGTGTGAATGGTATATATGAGCGAAGACGCGCAGGAGCTGTCGGTAGACGTGTTTCACTGTTGACGGGAAGGATTGCGGGAACTCTTTGCCTGCGATGATGATTGACGCGTGAGTTGTTCGAAAGGAACTGATAGCAGGTACACACACCAGCTTTCGTCGGGAAGGTATTGTCATCATCAAGAAGATTTTGTATCCATGTCATCACGTAGTCTATATAAGTTGGAGCGGCCAAGTGGACGCTTTTGCGATCTTGATTGATCCAGGTGTAGTTCAGTCTGTTGCGTGTGGACATTGTCAGTGTTCGTCCAACGTGCCGAACATGGACGAAGGAACTCACGCCGGACCCGCCGACATTCTCGGGCAGCTCTGTTGGTTGCAGCATTCCGCGATAACGCCATAGAACTCGTTCAGATTTGTATAGAAATCAAATACTGACAGCCAACCGCGCATGAGAACAGCTACAGCAGATGGACGCGTGAGCGACTCACTGTTGACCGCCACCCACTCCATGATGTCTACGTATTTCGGGAGCATCACGATGGTTTTAAAATTTCCCTTCACAAGCGCTGCTTCGACGAAAGGACTGCTCAGATAAAGCGGTTTCGGGGGTGTTGCGGTAGCCGGTGAGGGAGGGTTCGGTGGAAGCATTTCTGCAGGCGGAAAGGTTGCAGATGTCGGCGTAGGCGAGCGCTTGGGACGCTGCGCACGGGTCATAGACCGACTATGAACTCATGGTTAACAAAAGTGCATGCATGTACGACCCGAACATCGCCCACGAACCCGATAGAGTTGAAGAAGGACATGCCGAGGTACTGAAGCCAATCAGTCCAGCAGAGAGAATTTTAAGGAAGAGCAGAAAGCAAGCCAGTCGGCCAAAGATATACACGAACAGCGAAGGAACAACTGGAAACCTGACCAGCTGCTATATAATATTATTATTACGTGCTGAGGTCAGCCCACGTGGCCGACACCGGCAACATCAACGTCGCTTCCGCTCACAGCTCAACTTGTTCCGCCGTCTGGGGGGCGCTTGCAACCAAATTGTGGATGAAAACTTCAAGGATGGCTTCATTGCGATCGAATATATACCTCAGATTTTCCGAGGGAGTCAGGATCATCGGCGTCAAAATCGACGAGAATTTCATTACTGTTGGTCTCCTCGTTAAAATTTCTCAGACGTAAGCATACTCTGTAGGCGCCTTGAAACTGGAGTTGGAACAGTCTAGGTGGCAGACTGGTTGAGATTAGATCTTCGAGTTGAAAAAAAGTATTCTCCTCCCTAAAAGCTGCGGAATGGTCTCGTGGGACCTCGAGGCCCCTCGACGCCAACGACGTGTCAACGTTGACACTGTCAATGAAAATTAGCATGGCCAAGGACCTATGTAGTATCTTTGTTGGATTGTGGCACTGTGCGGAGCCGTCATCAATCGTTAGAGATATCGATCACATCACATTTTTTCTTTCCGAACTATCACAACGATGGCTACCTCCTCGAAGATCCTTTCTCTCAGTGGCAAGGGCCTCAAGCTCGACACACGCGCTGACATTGATCCCTGGCTGAAGCCATACGATCCCACGGTGATCGAGGAGGTGCACTTCGGGGGTAACACTCTTGGAGTTGAGGCATCGCAAGCTCTCGCAGAGTTTCTTGAGAAGACCACTGTCCTCAAAGTGCGTGTGCTCAGGCCCTTTTGGTCTGATTTAAATCTGATCCGTGCACCCAAAGGTCGCAGATTTCGCAGACATCTTCACCGGACGTCTCATCTCAGAGATCCCCCAGGCACTCTCCGCGATCTGCGATGCGCTCAAAGACAAAACCACACTCGTAGAGCTCAATCTCAGTGACAACGCCTTCGGAGGACGCTCTGTCGAGCCTATCGTTCCCTTCCTCACGCACAACCGGAGCTTTCAAGTGCTGAAGCTCAACAATAACGGCCTTGGCCCTGCCGGCGGTGTCGTGCTCGCCACCGCGCTCCTCGAGTCCGCCCGACTCAGCAAAGCTGCGGGTCAGAAATCGAACCTACACACTGTCATCTGCGGGCGGAATCGTTTGGAGGACGGATCGGCACCTACATGGGCGGAGGCGTTCGCGGCGCACGGTACGCTCGTCGAGGTGCGCATGCCGCAGAACGGGATCCGGATGGCTGGAATCACTGCCTTGGCCCGTGGTCTCGCGAAGTGTGAAGACCTGAAGCACATCGATCTGCAGGATAATACATTCACGGACGACGGCGCGACGACCGGTTTGCAGGTGTGGTCGGAATCGCTGAGGTCGTGGCCGGAGCTGCACACACTGAACCTATCGGATTGTGTCCTTTCGACTGATGGGGAGGTTCCAGTCCTATTGTCCACATTGGCGCTCGGGTCCAACCCCAAGCTGCATACGCTGCAGCTGCAGAACAACAATCTCGAGTCCGCATCGTTCTCGCTGTTGGCCGAGAACATCTCAACGTCGCTGGGGAGCCTGAGGAGACTGGAGTTGCAGTATAACGATCAGGAAGAGGACGACGAGCATTTGGAGACCATTGCTCTGAGCTTGAAGCAGAGGGGTGGCAAGCTGTACGCGACCGATGAAGACGAGGAGGAGGAAGAAGAAGAAAAAGAGGCGGAACGCGAGGCGGAGGAAGAGGAAAAGGCTGAGGAGGAGGCCGCAGCCAAAGGCGAGAAGGTCGAGCAGAAGGAACCTACAGCGGCTGACAAGGCCGCTGACGCGTTGGCTGACTTGCTCAGCAAGGTCGACATCAAGTCATAACTCCCTATACCACCTACCTTTCATGGAAACCATTTCATGGAAACCATTTTGCCGCTGGCGTCCCCTTCCAATTGAACTTACATTTACCCTGAATAAATCGTTGTAGAGTAGATACATAAATTTTGGTTGGATAAATGGTCACCGAGTTTTGTAGATAATCCATCTCCCATCCACACCCTCTTTTCGTCGCGTATGACCCCGTGCACTGTGCTGTTCCAACCAATCTTCAATCTCGACGTCCTTTTCGTAAGAAACGATCGCTTTCAGACAAAGTGAACTCGCGAGCCATGCCGATGTGTCCTCGTTGGTGCAAGAGACCTCCCGGTAAGCAGAGCGGACGATCTCCCAGGTAGTTGCCCGTGCTTTGCTCCGCAAGGAGTTCACTAGCCCGAAGAGGGCCTGCCGTGGAAGGCTTCTGACGTTCCCATTGGTTATTGACATGGTCTTTAAGGCGACCGATAGATCATCACTGCCATGACCATCCACGATCTTTGAGATGCTCAAAGGTCCCGTCAAGAGCTCAAGCGCGACATAATTGTGCATTCGAAGACTCCTTGCTAAAGCCACAATCCACTTCGCGGCAGCAGAACCTTTGGGCATGAAATCGTCAGGTATTGTAGCGAGATGTTGCCTGAAGAAGCTCTGAGAAGGATACGCCGCGACAAGGTGGTGCAGGAGCGAAATGAGAACCGAGAGGAGGCGATTATCGTGTGGAGAGGGTGCCGATAGGTATAGATGTGGTAATAGATGTGAAATAATAGACGTCGATTGCTTCGGCGATTCGAACGTAGCAGCCAGATAAAGGGATGTCTCGTATACTGGGAAGGAGACCATGAAATTTCAGTATCTATATTATTGAAACAAAACACGCACCTTCCAGAGCGAAAGAATCTTTCCGCCCAGACGAATAAACACCTTCTCTGAGCTTCCCTGAATATAAAGGTGAGATATGTATATATACTGGGTTCGCCGATCCAGACATACGAAACAAGATGAGGACATTTTCCTGTGCGTATACACGCTGGTTTGTCTCCTGCTCGGACTCAGCAGCACGCCGTGGATATTTTTTCATGACGTCGTCGACCTGTTGGTGTCTGATCAGCCCCCAACTCACACCGAATGTGACCTTCGCTTGACCTTTCCCTGGAGGAACACTCGGTATTCTTCCTGAACTTTCCAGTCTTTCAGTCTATGACACTGCGCTCTATCACAACGGCGATGCTATTGGGAACGGTGAAGTAACTCACGTGTCACCGTCCTTTTCTAACCCACTGCTGCGACTAACAGACGCGATGTGCTCCATCTGAGTTGGCCTCTTTGGTAAGCCAGTTTCCTGGGATCCTCTCGGTGCTGCTCTGCTTCGACGATGCGCTGACCCTGGCCTGGATTGTTGGTTTCTCCAGCTGGCCATGGTGGTGAACAACTCGGAGGAAAGAAAGACTGATTAGTAGAATGCCGGTTATCCGGCAACCAAACACTAGTAGTATGACCATTTCCATCACCTCCGTCGCAGGACTTTCGGTAAAGAATGTGCCCGTGCGGACGGGGCCACCGACTAGAGAAGAGCTCCTGGTTCACTATCCCGCAAGATTCACTTGGAAGCAACTCAAAACTTTCATAAACTCTGGGTGACCGTGGCCGATTTCTAAGACGATGTACAACACCTAAATGCGCTTGTACTTAGTGATCTTGGTCTGTTAAAGCGCGACAGAAGCCTGCAGATCAGGTATGACGAGTGGGTAATCGAGATCAAGGCTGAATATGGCACAGTCGGTACGTTGCATCGTCTTCACCGTTAACGGTTAACCTGAAAATTGTTATAAGTGAATTATCTCATGAACCACCGGCTGCAGTGGGGGAAGCGGGATAACCTGTCCCTTCTGACCTCAGCTCTAGATTCTGACGAACCGACATTTGAACGATCACCATCGACAATACATTCTGCGGACCATCAGATAGCAAAGGTACTACCAGCCCTCCCGGACGACGCGCCGAAGTACTTCATTCGCGACACCCCTCCAGAGTTTTTAAGTATAATCCAGAACGACTGGCCATACTCTGGTGCGTGCCGATCGAGAATGTTGCGCCTATAATCATGACCCCAAAACTTAGTGCCTTCCGAGGTTGAACATACCCTGATCTGGACCCGCATCCCGATATTTCATGAAGACCTTGTGGCAGAATCTATCTCCGCGCGTATAGACCAGGATGGACTCTGTGGGTTCACGGGAAACATCTCCCCCCCGCCGTCCCCATCTACATTGCCGTCCTGTTTACCTGCACTTGCTGAATGGGGAGTTACGATGGATAAGCTGGTTAGGTCAGAGAAGGGAACGGAGGAGGAGGAGGCGCTGGTTCGCCGGGCTGGTGAGGAGGTTCATGAGTTTGTCAGGAAACGATGGGACGAATCGAGGTGGGAGACAGCGTGGTTCGTCAATCCACCAGTAAGGCGTGCAGTCTTCATTGCTTCATGAGCTCACACTGATGGTCAACAGAGGCTTCAAAGCGTCCCGGGTTTGGCCCATATTCATGTTTTTGCCCGTTTGACCAATTAGTTCTGTCCCCGTCGAGTTGTCTAGACTGAATTTTGATCTGGACATTATTTCGATTGCATGCGCGGGATGGCAATCCAGATCACAGAAGGGTATGGAAAGGAGATATATTCTTTCGCTCTCAAGTCTCATCCTGTCGCCAAACCCTCGTTATTGTCCAGGCGTAAAGCTTGTCTTACAGCCGTGAAGTTCTCTGCCAAGCACTCTCAGCATAGCTCGTTATTGAGACAACGTCCCGTCCACTGAAATTGCGTCCCCATGGGCAGCCGTAGTTCGGCGCAGGGGTATCGTTGACCAAGGTCACCAACAAGACCGCCCTGTGGCCCACTCCAATAATGAGATTGGTTAGTTGACGTAGATGCGACGCACCTTGAAAGTATGGTAGACTAAATCCTCGCAAACCACATTTATTGGCAAAAAGCATTCACCGTGCAGTGTATACGTTCAGTGCGCCTGCGCCATACGTCCGGAATATCGTTTTTGTGGCATCGGCTTCCAAACTGGGCATAGAAGGGACTCGTGATTAGAACCGAGCTGATATATCCAGATGAGAGGTCGACGCAGGTGCGTAACTACAGCTTGAATAGGATGCGAAGGATGTACGGAATCCGGCCACCGTGTTGGGAACTTGAGCCTTGGCCGCAACGATGTGCCAGTAGACGACTGGGCAGAGGGCAGCTTCCAATCGGCTGGTCGACCCGTGGTCTTTCAACTACTTCTCGAAGGCCGGTCAATTCACTCCAACAGTTTGCAACGTCACCAGCGGAAACACTGTTCTTTTCAGGTTGCGACGGCGACTAAGCCCCAAGCTGTCGGCATACCGAGTGGTTAAACCTGGGCTGTAAGCGCGATATTATCCTCGCGACTTTCAAGTTTATTGAAACATGGGGAGCAAGTTGTTCCTAGGTGAATGGTTTCAAATGGCAAGGTGGTTCAGTGTGCAATGTCCGTGGATTCAACCTGCACAGGAGCTGTGGACACTTTGAAGTTGAGCAAAGTTTTATTCTCGTGTAATACGAACCCTGAGATCTGAGACTTGAACTTGGGGAGTTAAGGTGGCTTGTGGAAAATCAAAGGTGTATTTCAAATACTATTTCAAATTCTCAATCAGGACGACGCGTCGCGCCTGGCGGCAGTCACGTGCGTCAAAATTTCTAAAAGCGTCCACCATGTCTTCGTCGGAAACACCCACCTCAATACCGCCGCCGCCCTCCAGGTTGCCCCCACCGACGGGCAATTTCTTCACTGATGTTTTCCAGGTGACAATTATCCCAATTCCGCTCGACGCCGTGCTCAAAGAACACAGAGTGTTACCCATATTTCAGACGTCCCGTGTGCCCGGAATAGTCTACTAGGAGGGATTGCGAGCGGGGCCGGGATAGGTGTTATACGGGGAATTTCGTCAAGTAAGCTCTCAAGCCTATGTTACTCTGGAGGTGTTGACTGGGGTGGGTAACTCGATAGGTGCCTTTGTGGCCGGCAATTGGGCAATGGCAACGTTTGTGCTGATTTCCCTGGGGTCCTTGTGCGTTTTTTTCCTTTCCTTCTGTCGCTCTGATTATCTCACATCTCATACCATTGACATGCTTCGATACAGCCATTTATGCCAGAAATCGATGGAGGACGAGCGGAAGAAGATTACACGGGTCATAGAAAGCATGCCGCGACGGACAGTGGTGAAGCAAGAGGAATCCTCTTCGTCACCGACGTTGAGCGGCTCCGACTCATGATCAACCAATGTAGTAAGACAAGCTGTAGGGTGCGTGCGTAGTCTTCCGTTGTACAACGTGACTTGATACATGTCTTTCCAATCTCTATGTTTATTGTCTTTACCAATCTCTATGCTTATACTACACAGGCATGATGCCCCACATGCTGCCCACATTGGCCCTCAGAATCACGAATCACTGTCCACTCCACTCCTGGGCCCAGACCTCCTCGTCCCAGTTCTCGACCAGTGTGGGGTCGTCCTGCGTTACACAGGGCCGAGTAAGCAGCTTATTACCATGGCACAAGGTACAATGGAAGGTTGAAAAAGGAGATGGAACACAACATCGTATGTACCATAATCACTCAGATTCTAGAGAGGGAAGTAAGGGGATGAGGGCCGAGGCGCACCTTGAATTTGGCCTGGAATTGCGTGAAGCCTCCGCGCAACACGGCAACCTCAGATGGGATGTCGCCGTTCTTAAGGGTCTCCTTCCGGGTTTCATCGTAAACCTGTGTTCCTCTGCTCAAGTTCTTGTGTGGAAGACCAGCATGAGACCAGGACGTACTCGTGCAGCCTTCGGGCCTCTAGATATACCGGCGAATGTAATTGCATTGGCAAGGGCTTTTTAAAGATGAGCCACCCGCCACAACGTACCGGATCTGCGATAGTGCGCAATGGAAAATGACCAGTGGGATGTCTTTGGTGTCCTTGACGAGATCATCCACAGTCGTGAGGAAAGTGCCTGACGGCTTGTTAAGGCTGCCCTTGACGTTGCCGCCGGGGTAGTCGTCATCGCGGACATCCACCACGATGAAGTCCTTCCCCGGGACCTTGTCGCTTTTCATGATTTCTGCGAGTTCCTGCGTCATTAATCAGCTGGGCCTGAGAGGGCATGGAGGAAGTGGACAGCGTACGTCTGCGTTTAAGTACTTCATGGCGGGCGCGGACGTGGATTGGGTCAAAGAGCGATGTCGCAGTGAACAGTGAAGGAAATCGGGAAGAGATGACACTCAGCTGATCATGGCGACATACTGTACATCCAACATTGCCATTTGTTTCCATAGCAATTCACATACTTACTTTCTCCACCAGTCCCCAGCCCCAAATACAAGTTGAAGTGGCTTATAAAAGAGGGGAATAATTGATTTACAACCATTGGCAGTCCAGGCTACCCAAGACACAAAAACATGGCGATGTGCGATACACGCGCTGGCCCATGGAATGGGTGGTGGAATTGACAAGTACAGTCTGAGCTGATCTAGTCTCCCGTAGCCAGACCAATAATATCACGAGCTGATCGCACTCGGATCGCACGCAGCACAGACAGGTTCCCTAGGGTTCCCTCTGGCCCCCCTCGTCATGACTCTAGCCTAGTCTAGCCTGGACTTGATAGATGCCTTTCCAATCTCTATTTATATATTACACAAGCTTTCATGCCCCACATAGCCACGTCAGAATTTCAATCACGAATCATTGTCCACTCCTGGTCCACTCCACTCGTTCTCGACCAGCGTGGGGTCGTCCTGTGGGTAGACACGGCCTCTGAATAAGTTTATTACCGTGTAGCAAGATACAATGGCAAAGGCGGATGTAGCACAACATCGGCGTATGTATGTATCACGCAGATTCTAGAGACAGAAGGAAGGGGTTGGCTGAGGCGCACCTTGAATTTGGCCTGGAATTGTGTGAAGCCTCCGCGCAGCACAGCAGCCTCATCCTTCCGGGTTTCATCGTTCTTAAGGGCCTCCTGCCGGGTTTCATCGTAAACCTGTGTTCCTCCGCTCAAGTTCTTGCGTGCTAAGTCCAACATGAGACAAGGACGTACTCGCGCAGCCTTCAGACATCTAGATACACCGGCGAATGTAATTTTGGCAAGGGCTTATTGTGAGCTAGACGCCACAACGTACCGGCTCTGGCCGTCCGATAGTGCGGAATAGAAAATGACTAGTGGGACGTCTTTGGTGTCCTTGACGAGGTCATGCACGATTTTGAGAAACGTGCGTGACGGCTTGTGAAGGCTGCCCTTGATGTGGCCGCCGGGGTAGTCGTCATCGCGGACATCCACCACGATGAAGTCTTTCCCCGGGACCTTGTCGCTCTTCATGATTTCTGCGAGTTCCTGCATCATAAATTAATTATTAAATTAGGGGCCTGAGACGTCATGGAGGAAGGGGAGAGCGTACGTCTGCACTCAAGTACTGTGTGGTGGGCGCGGACTCGGACATGGATGGGGGAGCGATGTCGAAGTGAAGGAAGCCGGGAAGAGATGGCACACAGCTGTTGATCATGGATGTGTCAAACTTCCATCCAGGTAAGTAAGTGATTTACATCCCTTGGCATCCATGGTATGTATACAGCTCTAGTACCCTACATAAGACACTCCCAATACTTAGTGAAATCGTACGATGCGCGATCAAACACGCTGGCCCAGATGGAACTGATACAGTAGCTGATCGCACGCAGCCCACAGACAGGTTCCCTCGGGCTCTTCAGTGACCTGCATCGTTTCAACCACCCCAGCGAACACCTTCACGAACGGGTTACACCCATAACCAAGGCCATCGATTGGTCTATCGTCCGAGGGCAGTAAAGACATTCCAGTGTGCACTGACCATCCGCGTATTCGATTATCCTCGCCCGCAGCGAAGAGGAACTCCTCATTGGTGTCCAGCGCGATTCCCTGTGTAGTCTAGTGTAGGGCGGGAAACGGATACTGCGGAACGGACGGCTCACCAAGCGTTGGGTGTAGGTGTTGGCGTGGCCTGCGTATTGCACCACGGGGGTTGATTGACGCGTGAAGCGGAGGTCGAAGGTCAATAACTGGCGGTAGATCAGCACTGTGCATCCATATGCATGTAGGAGAACGGAAAGGGAGGAACGCACGTCACCGTTCATATGGCTCGTCAGCAGTTGCGAGGCTTTCAGCGTCTGGAGGTGCAAAACGCTTGAGCGTTGGTGGTTGAAGAAGCGGTCGGTGAAAAGTTTCTGGCCATGCTTGCCTAGGCGCTTGTCGAACCGAAGGATCGACCCGTTTCGGCACCCTGTGTAGATCATGTTCTATATGACGATCTCCGTCAATACAGCATACAGAGGACCCTACATCATGTAAGAGGAGCCGTACCTCGTGCTGCCAGACGGAAAACACGTCGCTATTCGTTTCGAGAATTCGGATTGAGGTGGACACGTCAATGTCCGGGAGGTACACGGCCTTTTTGTTTGCTCCTGCACCGCACTCCGAGGTCAGCTGCTAGCCATGGTTTGAGATAGGGTGGACGTACCGAGAACCAGTGAGATGTCCTGGAGGTGAGCCGACCAGATGTCGTGCACATTTTTAAAGCTGAGAAGGGCGATGGAACTGTGGTAATTTCAGCTAATGGTAAGCATGAGTGGTGCAGAAGCGTACCCAGCATCATGAAGGTCCTGCACCGAAATCTTTGCGTTGGGCCCGAAGCACGTAGCACTGGAATGTCCCGTTCAGTCTTCATTCGCATAGGTTCATATGGCACTGACACGCATCGCGCACCAGAGATACTGATGGTCGATATCTACACGAGTTGAGCACACGCGTCAGCACCAGAAATAGGTCTTGGAGGTGAAACGAACTTCGGATTCAGGCTGCAAGTTGAGGTCAGCCCCCCAGAGGTCGGGGCCCGTAGAAGAGGTCGGTGCTGGTGCAGGGCCGTACAACCAACCACGGCTGTCCCCCAAAAATCGGCGCCTTTGCCCGTCTAAGGTGGTAGACTACATAGTTCGTATGGATAGATCAGTCTCTTTACGTTACAGATTATATAGATGAGTTGCGGCGTACACAAAAGGACTTGATGCGCCCGAATACAGGTACTTTGAGTACTGTGGCGCGTGAGGTATCCGCGTACTGCGAGCATAAAATTTCACTACAAGTTCCGTCGACGTCAGACTGCAGTAAAAGATCCGATGTTAGCATAAGTTGTAGAATGCATACTGCGTAGCCCTGTGCCTCCCATGAGGATGGCACGTCGTCCGTGATAGCTCCGTCGCATTCCAGGTAGAATTTCGTTTGCGTTTGAGAGATCTGGTGGGGGTTGGGCGACCGCCAGCGCTGTCCTCTGAGCTCTCCGCCCGAGACTGAGCAATCGCCCCCGCAGGAGCCTTGGGCTTGGAAGATAGAGGGAAGTAGCAGTTCCTCTCTGCGTCCCAATAGAAACCTGGCAGGTGCATTGGCATCGCGGTTAGCGATTGGGATACATGGAAAACTTGGCGTCCAGGCAAGGCTTGGTACGTAGTACCGAGGAAGAACTTGGCGCGAGGGTGTTGCGTGAACTAGATGAGTTTGCCAAACAACGATGTCATAAGTCGTCAGGCACGGTGCCAATGCCATGCTAAACATAGTAGTATACTGTATCGAGAGCATGAGGACACGAGCATCAAGTATGTACTATAATGTAGGTCTGCGAGCTGCAAGCACAGCATTCTCAACAACACACGGTATACAACGAAACACACAACTATCGCAATTTTTTTTTCGGCGGATGGTTCAGGCGATTGCATATTTTAACCTCAACTCAAGAGGGGCAAGGTTTAGCTGCTCGCGCCCACGATCCATGCAATTCTGGGGTGCAACCAAGGTATGGACAACCCCTGGTTGTGAGCGAAGAGGAAATGATATCACAAGGTGGTTTATTTTTGGTTCTTCACCGGTGTCATGTGTGCCCATTTCGCCTTTGCTTTGTCTTGAAGTCACCGAAGTGTTACCGACTAAGTATAGTATCTATGGCGAACCGCCTTAAGTATGGCGCGTGAATGTGGGCGGTTCGCGAACAACCAACTGTGGACTTCAGCATCATAACGCCACATGCGGCTCTAGGCGGCTGGGCAATTTCGATGCGGCGCCACCGGAACCAGTTCCACCACGTTGCAGTTGAATTGTTGGAATTGGCGTCATCCAGGACCCCTGACATTTCCCTCTAATGCCTGATCTCTGTGCGGATAAAAATTGGGCAAAAACCGTGTCAAGGCCACAGGTCTATGCG
>JABCKJ010000118.1:0-55015 GCA_018850815.1 Asterophora lycoperdoides
ACGCCTGCGCTTGGGGAGAGAGCCCTGTAGATACCGAGCTTGGTCGGGGGAGGCGGGGCAGGAGCGAGAATAGACATAATATCAAGGAGCTGTGTGGAGTAAGTGGAAGAAAGAGGGAAGATATCGCATTTGAATCGCAGTTGGATGCCTCTTTATACTGTTCTGGGTGGATGGATTTGGAGCCACTGACGCCAATGACAAGTCCTGGATGTGGTAACTACATTGCCGGTGTTGGCGTGGCCCGCCGGCAGATCGGCAACGCGACCGACGCGACCGAGGCGACCGGCGACGCGTGTGCGTAGGTGTACGTATGTTTGAAGGCTT
Source organism: Asterophora lycoperdoides (assembly GCA_018850815.1). NCBI lineage: Eukaryota > Fungi > Basidiomycota > Agaricomycetes > Agaricales > Lyophyllaceae > Asterophora > Asterophora lycoperdoides. Next base: position 325 of record JABCKJ010000118.1, read on the forward strand.
GGACGTTACTTGGAATGATTGCAACCTTTCACAAAGTTAAGCTCCGGGTCTGATTTTCAGCTTCAGCAGCTACTTACTGGTGCTAACGTGCTTGACAGGGATCTGGCGTCGATATGGCCACGCGTTCAAGCGCATACATATTCCACACAAGACAACGAGAGTCGAGCCCGACGTACAATAATTATAGAGTTAACTTCATGGCCACGTCTACAGATGAACTTTTTTGTCCGATGATAATCAGAGACTCGGTTTCGGGGCATAGTTCTAAATTTGGATTGGAATTGGGATTGGCGCGCGCTTGGCGGCGCATGTGTTCTCCTGTGTTCTCCTTGTCAACTACATCTGACGCTTCGCTTACTCGCCAAGTCTGACGATCAGCTCGGATGGCCCCCGTCGAACCGCCTGTTCGTGATTTCCCAGTCACGTCAAGAAGTTAGAACAATATACATAGTAAACATGATCCGACAAAGTGATAAGCCGGAGGTTTGTAGAAGAGGCCAGGCGCACCTGGAGGTCAAAGAATATCATGCGGTGAATCCAGGATGTCGTGCCATTGCATCGTGGAAAGGAGCTCACTGGCATGTGTGACTTTTGGACAGCGCCACCGCGTTACCAAAAGAGGGACACATTTCCCTTCGACGTCCTGCCAGAGTCCAGTCGCAGATGGTGAATACCGCTCGAGTTGGGTTCTGTGATAACCTAGACTGACTTTGGTGGTGCGCCAGTGGTAGTCCGCTGTAAGATACTTGTAATACCAAAAGTACCTGTCAAGTCATCACTGGCAGGGATATACAGTAATCACTGTAACAGCGGGCCAGGGTGCTATTAAGCTACTAACTACATGAAACAGATGATTCCCTCCGCAACCCAACACGAAACATTTTTGAAACATGCATTACCATCTTTGATGGTGTATACAGTACAGTATTCAGGGGAGGTAGACTACCGCCGAAGAAGGTCGAGAAGAAATACGTTCAACTTCGCATCATTCCTGAATACGAAATAACTATATGTACGTGCGTTGCGCATTCGCGTCACCAAAGAGATCGAGGTACACCCCGACGCCTCCAAGTTCGCTGTTGGCATACGTTCCGTTGGAACTTGGGATAGCCAACACACAAGAACTTCTCGTCGTTGACAGCATCAAAAGAAGGCACGGAAGAGATGTACTCCGACCTGCCAACAACGTGCGCCCAATTTTTCTCGATGTAGGACTGGGCTGCGGAGGGTGAGAATATGCTTGTCGTTGGCAATCGCAGAAATGCTAGCCTTGCGGGATGAGGAGGGAGTATGAAGAAGCGACTGGATCGACTACAGCGCATTCTGGCAGCGGCACTCGGAGAGCTGTAATATGTAGGTGTCGATGCTCGAGCCACTGAAGCGATAATGTGTTCTGATACAAGCGATAACGCTAGAGCATGGTCCAGCAAATGCAAAGTCCTGACAGTAGGATAGGTAGTTTTTACATTTTGAAAGCTCCGTAGTGATCTCAGCGCCAGTGCCAGTGTTTTGCGCACCAAGATAGATATGACGGCGCTGGGCTCCTTGTAGACTATCAGCATGTAAAGCATGTCCAGTATGAACCACAGCTCAGCAGTAGTTCTATGGCTTTGAATTTCGGTGGAAAGGAAACGGCTGGGACTTGACATGACGTACAAATGGCCCATGGGAGGGTAAGTTGGAGAAATTTATGTAATTACGAGGATAATTGCCAATCTACACGGTGTCACAATTCGTGACACCTCGCGCTCGCCGTCCACGACAGTGTGCACCTTCAGGAGGTCTTGGGGCGCGATGGACGGCAGACACGACTGGCAGCAGAATTATCAACAGAATCAATCTCAGAGACAACCTCAAGAGCCTCCGCTTTCCCAAGTAGCCGCAAATTCAGTGCAAGATGCTCAAGGTTTACTCGCGGTGTATCCAATGGCCTCGGCGAATCCAACGAATCATGGTGATTCGTGTCTCTTTTTTGCCTGTACCTGACTGACATGCGAGCAGTGGCAAGGCATTTGAGTAGTATGACTCTGAGTGCACAACCATCCTCATTTGCGCAGCCGAATTACTATGTTCAAGCTACTGGATATCCTCAGGGGAATCCGCCACCATACACGGAATATGCGCAAGAATTATCCTACTTGAGCTCATCTCAGGAATCCCATGATGATTCTGGCTATTGGGAGCAGACGAGGGACGATGCCGTAAGGCTGTTGGGTGACCGATCTTGCTCGTATGTGTTTGGTTTCTCTGTCCACATGTGCAAGCTGAAATGCTAGCTTAGATCCTATTCATATCAGCAACCTGCCCATTGGGCACCGTCACCCATACATTACCAGCAGGCTAACCCTTTCGCTCAGGCCGTGTTTCAACGCGCAATGCCAATGAATGCCTATCCTACGCCACCTCCTCCCGGCATAACCACTTCGTCCTCGTCTCTTGCATTTGCTCTTGGAAGGCCCCCACCGCAGCCACCTAAATTACACCAACCACAGGACTCTCCGGCTTTTTTTGACAACTTTTTGGAGCACAAGTCTCACCAAATGGCCCCGGCGCGCCGTCCCGCTACCCCTTCTCCGAAACCCACCCCACCTGTCGTGCAGGAGAGCCCCGATCCTCTGGCTCTACTGCCTGGCGTACATGACGTGCCTGCAGTTACACCGCGCAAACGAAAGGTCTTCGTGCAGCTCGACTCGCCTGCTGTTAAACGGGTCCAGTCTGTGCAGTCGTTCCACTCTCACCCGCGCACCCCTACCCATGTAACGCACAAGGCGGCCTCTACGCCCCAAATAACACCGACGCCGCGACGAAACTTGGCATACGTAGCAATTCCTCCTAAACCGTGGTTGACCCCTACTTCTTCGCGAAAGGGTTCTTCTGTAACGCAACTCAGGAAGACAGAGGATGATGATTCGCCAGATCTGGGTGGGTATGGCTCTGATGACGATCCTTATAGTCCAACGCGTACCGACGACACCGTCAAGAGTTCTGCTCGCCGGACGGGAGATCGCGATGACCGTGGTCAGTTCAATCCCCTATTGGCTGTTCTGTGTGCTGACTTCCCCAAAAAGCCCCATTGGAAAAACTGACATCTCTTATCGACGATCTGTTTGAAGCGGAGGATGCTTTGTTACCGGATGTCGATTTGTCGGACCTTCCTTCCGAATATTTCTCTGCTCTCACCACGGCGGACACTTCGCGCCCTCTCCTGAACTCTGCTCTCATCCGCAAGTTGACGAAGTATATTGGACATGTGGCACGGCCCATCAAGCGGGCCCGGGGCGTGCAGAATACTCCCAAAGGCAAAGTGCGGATGGCCGAGGTCGACACGCCAGTGCTTTCGCGCTTGTTGAAGATGCTGGAACGAAACGTGAGGGCAGGGGAGGACGTTGACCCGTTTCGGTATACTGCGCCCGCGCGTCCTCCGCACGCGTCGCCGAGCAAGAAGAGCCCTAAGAAGGCTGCGCGGGGGAAGAAGGCACGGTCCGAGTCAAGGACACCCGGATTGGAGGAGGACGCTGATGCTGACAAGGACCCTCCTGCTCCTGGAAATCCTGTGGAGGATTTGACGGAGGTAGATTTTGAACAATTTGCCAAGATATTGGAGGTTGCGAAAGACAGTATCGTCGCTGCAGACTGTTGCATAGCGCTCCTGGCGAGCGATCGGCTCACAAAACAGGTCTGTCGTCACCTTTCAGATCGTGTTGCATTCCCCAGCTGATTCACGGCGGTCTTGTAGCTATACTCTGAGGAACTCATCACCGTGTGTTTGAGTACGATCAAGAACCAACTAACGAAGATTGTCTATCCCTTCGTCGAAGCGTCCGTGGAACTAGGCCCAAACAGCACCGCTGCCTCCACAACCACCAGTAACATTAGCCCTCTCCTACACCACCTCGTTCTACGCTCCACTCCTACGGCTCAAGCGCATCGCCGACAGCTGAGCGAGACTTTCCAAGCTCTCTCTGCTGTCCTTCCCCGCGTCAATAGCCTTGTAAATGCTGAGAGCGTTGCGATGAGTGATGCGATCATCATTCAGGCCGTCTATATCGCGATTGGTCCATTTTTCGTGGTGGAGACTGTCGGTGGGGATGGCGAGACGACTGCCAGCAGGAAGAAGGCTGGTGAAACAGGCGGGGTCATCTTGAAGACATTCGGTAAGAGTGCTATGAGAGGGTTGAGGTTGGATGCATTGGCTTTGATCAGGAGTGTGAGAAGGCCTTTGTATGCTTGCTGGCTTTGTGTTATGCTAAATTGATGCATTGCTGCCTTACAGATATTCGCCAATCACGAGGACCAGAGGTCATGGATCATTGAGGAGATTTTGAGCTCCTTGATCAAGCTTTCGGATACGAAGCAAAAGGCCGGCCAATTTCGGTAAACCGCGCACTGTCGTCATCTCCGAATCCGAGCCTAACGTCTTTTCATGTTAGCCTCAGGGATGGACGATCAATTCGAACTGTATCTGCGCTTCTGCTTCAACTCGTTCAGACGTCAGCCCACGATGTGCGGATCGAGGCAAAGAAGATCGCCAAAGCACGCCAGAACCGGTTCGCGATGAAAAGACAAGAGAGTATGTCTGAGAGCCAGATCAAGTCGATGCCAATTGAACCCTTCTTGGACGAAAATGATTTTGAAGTAGGCTACTTTACACTTCACGAAGCACGACGCTGACGCTTGCATAAGGAACTACGACTCTACGGGTCAGGTTTAGAATCTGCCACGAAGGCTGCGAAGACGATCGTCCTGTTTCTCACCCAGAGGTTCGTCTGTTGGACTCTTATTGAGGAGAATTAGGGTTTGTCTGAACTGACACTCAATCTATGTAGATCGGGCAAGGGAAAGGCGACCAAGAATTCCAATGAAGCAGAGTACCGCGCAATCTTCGACAATTTGATCTCGGATCTCCTGTCCGTCCTGTATTGGCCCGAATGGCCTGCGGCAAGCCTTCTGCTTAGCATCGCAAGCAAGTTCATGGTAAGCCGGCCTTGTTACAATCGCCTAAAGTGTTCGAGGTTGATAGGTACTCAAAGGTTTCTTCGCTGGACGATGTGAAAACGAGCCAGAACGCGCAGGCGGATAACAATGCCGCCAAAACAATCGCCCTTGATCATCTTGGGGTGATCGCTGCGCGTATTCGAACGAGTATGCTCAAGTTTCAAAATGTTGGAGACGAATCCAGCTCTAAACTACGAGGGCTAAAACCCCTTGACGAGGTATCGATTTTATCATATCGGTCAGATATGGAGCTTGACATTTTTACTACAGATTGTCTCAAGTGTCAATGTGAAGGAACTCGACAAACTTCTTGCGACGCACAAGGATATTGCAGCTCATTTGTGCAAGCGCTCGTCTGAAGATCAAGCTTACGATGTATGAGTGCTTCATGTGTATCATCCCACAATCGCACTCACAAACTCCATGCAGAGCGCTCGTGAATTGACCGCGGCAACGCTTGGCCAAGAATTGGCCGCAGCCCTCAAAAACGTTAATTCTTGGATCACAGACCCTGACGGAGACGAAGATCTCAACCTCAAAGATCAGTCCAAGCTGGAGCCCTTTGGACAAAGGGTAAAACATGCTCTACGGGATGTTTGGAAGGAGCCTGTCACGGACGTCTTCGACATAGGGTAAGCTCTGCTGTCTGTTTAAGGATTTTCTGATTTACACCCAATTGATAGGTCGGAAGATGAAGTCATTCGAGTTGATCGGTTGGCCGAAGAAGTGGGCACTGTCCAGAGCCTCAGGAACTCGTTCCAGCCAATATTGGCGATTATTTTGGCAGCTCTGGATGCGCCTTTAATTTTCATGCGCACGAAAGCTCTCCGTGCTTTGGGGCAGATCGTGACAAGCGACGCAACAATTCTAGCTGCGGTACACATTTCTTCCCCGTTTATCAGCCAATGCTTATGGATCGTCTTCAGCCCAACGTCCGTCGCTCTATCGAAAGTCACCTCCTCGACAGCTCTCCTCAAGTCCGAGACGCTGCCGTGGAGTTGATTGGCAAGTATATGATCGATTCGCCCGAGGTCGCAGGGGGTTATTATCAGAAGATCGCGGATCGCATTGCGGTACGTCGCTAGTTCCCTGCAGCGTGTTCCATGACTCATCATCGACTTTCACAGGACACGGGTCTTGGTGTCAGGAAGCGCGTAATAAAGCTGCTGAAGTCTTTCTATAGCGTTACACAGGATACTTCGCGGCGTATCGATATCACTACCCGTATTGTCCTTCGTATGCTTGATGAAGACGAAACCGTCAAGGATCTCGCGATCAAAACCATCGAGGAACTCTGGTTTCCTAGCGTTACACCTTTACCGTCGGCTTTGAAATCGAGGACAGGCACACAAGTACCGGACAAGGCTCCATTGCTCACCAAAGTCGCTGTCATTATGGGCACTTCCGCGAACTTCAAAGACCGACAGTCGCCACTTGAAGACCTCCTGCACAACATCATGGTTGAGAAAACAGGGGCTGATGCTACATCCCTCCATACGCGATACACAGAGATCTGCGAAACTCTGATAGATGGTTTGGTCGACGCTTCCGATTTGCCGGGTTTCGTATGTGTTCAGTTTCCTCTGCAATGTCTCGCTCACCTGGTTGTAATGGTTACAGACTGTCATTAACTGTGTTCGAACTATTCACTTATTCGCCTCGGCGTACCCGGCCATTTTGTCGGGTTCAAACGCGTCCACTCTTTTACCCTATCTGAAAAATGCTACCACGGTAGGGCGATTGCCTTCTATTTGGTTCACGATGTTCATTCAAAGGCTTTTATCAGGCAGAGGAACAAGCAACTTCGGATTATCTTCTCAAGATATTTAGAGCCTCGATCCCCCACATGCCAAAAACTGCAGCGAAATTTGCTCAGGAACTTCAAACCGCACTCCAGCCGATGATCATCAAGCCCACCGGAGGTGGTGTGCAGGTCAGTAGTGTCGCGAATGTGAACATCGTAAGGGACACTGACTTTCTTGCACTTAACAGGTCCTGCAAGAAAGTGTGGCGTGCATGTGCATCGTGGTACAGCATCTCACGCATGACTTTACCCGACTGGTAAACCTCCTCAAGTCATGCAACGGTGGGTTGTGTCCATTTCAGTAGATGCATAGCTTCTTATCCACTGCCAGCTCGATTACAGGAAGCGATCAAGCGCCCTCAATCAAAGGAGATGGCCGCCAACGAAGTTAGACCTCTGTCAATCCTTATTTTCATCGTAGCCTTGCTTGGTGAAAACTGTAACTTCGACAATGTCCGAAGTGATCAACAAGGTGGGTTCTCTCTCTCAATGTGGCTGGCGCAATTCTCAATTTCCTCAGAACTTGCTGGACTCATCAACAGTATCTCCGAGGGTTCGATCGTGGAGCATATATACGATAGTTTGGTGCAGCTTTACGAAAAGCACAACGTCTCGTCGCTTCGAGGACGCATCTTGCAGTGCCTAGGCAAGCTGTCATTTTATGGATGTGTACAGCACCCATCTAAGCTATATTGCAGGTTTCCTGTTTCGTGCTCAGCCAACGCTAATGACCAAGGACAAGTCATCGGAGATCATGGATGCCATATTTACCTCTTCCGAATTGGATAGTCATGGTCGCCTGTTGAGGATCATACAGGAGTTCCTTATATCAGAAGCGGCAAAGCATTCTGCCAAGCAGAAGGGTGAGCTTACCGATCCAGTCATACGGTCTCCTTCTTATCTTGCCACAGACGTACACAAGGGGCAGAATAAACCTACCGGCGTCAATATGGATGAATTGGTTGGAAACACCGACGGGTTTGCCGACTCTGGGTGGGTACGCTTCATTTGATCTGGCTGTGTCTGAGGCTAACAACTTTTCCCAGCGTCAGCTCGGCTATCGTCCAGCGTTACCTCCCACAAATTTTGGACGCGGCACTGTCTCAAAATCTCTCGATTCAAGGAAGTGCGATCGATGTTCTGACATTCACGGTAAAGCAGGGCTTGGCCCACCCATTGCAGGTATATATACTTGCCTCCTTGTCAACGATGTTGATCGACTCACTGGGTACATATAGTCCTTCCCTGTTATCATCGCTCTGGAAACAAGCCCAACGCCCAGCATCTCAAATCGAGCTAGTGCTCTCCACACGATTCTTCATGGAAAGCATGCGTCCCTTCTCAATGCGAAATACATCGAAAGCGCACGGTCGTCATTCGAGTACCAGAAGAAAGTATCTTCTGGCCGTGCTACAGGTAATTGATCCCACCTTTTCATTCCTTGTCATTTTCATTGACATGTCCAAGGTTTCCGACTGCAACCAGTTCCGATTGCGCTCCTACAGCGATGGTACTCCCTCGTTCGAGAGAAAAGGGCGGCGAGGCAGGATTTCTTGAGGGCCCTGTTAAAAGCCTTTTCTGACAACCTTGAGAAACATCAGGATGCTCAGGTATCTCGATTTCATTATGCTTTGGTTCTTTCACTGACGTATCCAAAGGATGATGTTGACTTCATCCGATATATGGCGGAGAACTTCTCGGCATTTGATTACAAGACTCAGGAGGAAGTCTTCACCGTCATCAAGCAGCTTACCTCGACACTATCTACGCACGGCATGCATTTGCTGGAGATAATCTCTCCCTCACACCTTCTCACTCATCTCCGCACACCGGCGCAGCAAGAGTCAGCACCCGCGCCGGAAGCACCGGTAAGTTCTTGCTCAGTAATTGGGGCCGGTACTTATCCAGAGCGTAGGATGCGATGGAAGGCGTCATTGCAACAAATCGTGAGTATGTATTACTTTTTTGCACGATCTCGACTTACTTGGCATCTAGCCAACCCTCCTCTTGACCTCCAAGAGAGGATTTCCCTTATGCGAAGCTCAGTCATTGTTGCAATGATCATGCTTCTCAAAGCCCACCTCAAGGTTCTGTACTCCTTATCGGAGGAGTGCGTTCTTTTCCTTCAGTTCGCCTCACCAGTGCTAAGGCCGTGTTGCCCATCAGTAAATGTAACAAATTCTCACTTGGAAAGAAAAGCGCCATCGGCGACAAACCCGCCGTGAGGCGCCACGAAAATCCCATCTCTTGGGATCGATTATTGTTTGCTATGGTGCCCATTCTCACAACCGAGGACATCGAGGCGCAAAAAGCCTGTGTGCGTCCATTCCTTGGCCGTCAATGTGACAACTCCTGACATCCTTACTTGGCTAGTTCCTCGACATTTGGAACGAAGACGGCGTCACTGCCGAACCCGAAGACGAGTTTCTTTAGACTGACTATTGCTCATCATACAAGATGCCGCCGCCGACCGCTTTGGACGTTTTTATCATTATTCAGCTTGCCGTTGGCGCTTTCCTCTTTCGCTTTTTGTGTCTTCATTATCATTGACGGTTGCCACTTATACTGTTATACCTGCCAGCGCAATTCTAATTGTCTGTACTGTATTATACTCTACACTCTATCATACGTAGTGTGCTGAACTTGCAGCAGGATTAAATAATTCCATTCCATGGTCGAGAGCCAAGTATCCCTCCAGGCAAGGGTATTTATCAACAAGGGTAAAGAGAACTTGGATTTGGTTTAGAGGGTGGGTTTGGTTGCCGCCCCGTTGGCAAAGATGACTGGGCCCTGAGGCGTCTCCTTGAGAGCCCCTTTGGCCGCGTCATCGAGGTTGGGCTCGTCTTCAAATTTCCATTCGAGTTCACCCCCGTATGGTTTGGGAAGGTCGTGCGCGTGGATGAGGTCGCGGAGCTTGGGCCCGGGATCCTTACCGAGCACATGGATCTTGTTCCGTGTACCTTCGTCGAACCAGCCCTGAATCGATACGCCGGACTGAGAGCTGTGAGAAGCTGAAATAAATACCGCGCCTCACCTTGATCCAGCCCCAGACCGTAGGGAAGAAAGAAGGGGAGTTCACGACGGCGATCGTGCTCAGCGTTTCGGGGTAGTTGGCTGTGGCTAACCGTGATGCCTCCTGGAGGTGATTCCGGAGGTGCCACATCGAGCCAAAGGTGACGCCCTCGAGGTCTATTATTGTAGTCGTGGCGGAGATGGGAGTCGCGGAGCTGGGGTGAGGGAGGTGGGAACAGAGGGGGAAGGCAAACCGGGTCATGTATTCGTATAGTGCGATTCTGTCGCATGGTTAGTTGACAATTCAAAGATGTCCAATTGCTACTCGCATCCGTTGGTATCTTCTTTGTGCGGGGACAGCATCCAGTTGCTTCTGCAGAGGAGCTAGGGATGCCAGGCGATATACATAGAGCGGTAGGCCATGCTAACGATAATCAAGATCAATTGCGAGTGCAAGTTCAGAGGGATGCAAGCCACGAACCTTGTCTCTTCTGCCGGTCCACCGAGGGTAAAACCTCTTGGCGTCCTCAAATTCAAGAGGATCAAATTCGTTGTAAAGGTTCACAACGTCGTGCTCCCTCCGCCAATTCTCAGCATCGGAGAACTGTTTCTGCGCAGGTGCAGGGACAAATCCTCTGGCCCTCAGGAAACGACTAGCAATGTTGCCGAAAGGTTAAAAGATCTGTATAGCTGAAAGATAAGATAAAGCGCACAGCAGAGTAGAGTCATCATGCGAGGCGTTTATAAGGTCCGTATTTGGGGTATAGAGTTCGGCCTTCGATAGATTCGCCTTAAAGGTCTCAAGAGCTTTTTCCTGCAAAGCTGTAAGGTGCCCTAAGTGACCCGCAAAGAATTCGAATTCTTCAGAAGTCGGGCCAGTGGTGGCGCTCATGGCGAACGGGCGAACGAGCGAACGAGGTGGAAATAAGGTGGCAGAGCAGAATTCAACCCGGCCTGACCGACGCCATTGATCGGACACTGTCCGTCAGCTAAATTTGCCAACTCTGTGTCTCTCTCCATTTTCAAAGAATCTTTTCACGGGTAGCTACATAGACCGGTCCGGGGCCGATTCTAATGTCAGAAAATCTACTGGAATATGAGGAATAAAGGATTCCGTCGGTTAGGATACACCTTTTCTTTCACTCAAGGCTTCTCTATTCTCAGCTCTTTTTCGCCAAACTTCTCCACGGGTGGAGACAAGAACTATGAGAAGACCGCTGATGAGCATAAGGATGGCCCAAAGGGTATATGTCCAGCCTATGGGACACCATTAAATTACCTGACATCCGAGTCCGAAAGTCGTGTTGACTTACCGTCACCCAGTTTTTCCTGAAAGTGACATAATCGCAAGTCAGAGACTACGACGGCCAATATCTTTCGCGCACTCACCTGCAGTGGTACGGCTGTTTCAATGGCCACAAAGGCCGCGAGACCGCGAAAGGCGCTGTTGGCTGCAACCGCAGAGGAGGCGCGACCAGTGTTTGCGTCTACAATGTATGCAAGGGCACTGGAGGAGGTCCATCTAGGAGATATCTAAGTACTCTAATAGTGATTCTGTCAAATCGCGAAATGACCGACTTACATCGCGAAGAAACCACAGCCGAAGAGCACTGCACATAGAGCGGCTACGTGTGAGTGTTTCTCGCAGATCCATCCAAACGCGAGGACGCAAGGAGGAAGTAAAACAATGCTGTACAACGCGCTGGTCAAACGCATCTGGTAGTAGAGTCAGAGTCGATGTTTGACGTCCATTGGGATATGGACTCGCCTCAGGATGGCTAACGCCACTGTTGGCTGCCTTGAGCCGCGCAAGCTCACGATCGGACCAACGGCCTCCAAGAAGACTGCCAGCAACGGAGCCTAGAGGAATCGAAGTCAAATATCAATCAAGGCTGATCAGGACCATAGTATTTACCAAGCCCATACGCCACAAGGACCAAGCCAATGGTGAGTGGGGTGTAGTTGTACTCGCCAGCCAGGGTTCTAGCAGATGTATAGCCAACAAGGGATCCGAAAGCAAAGAGAAGACCTAAATAACTGTGAGCGATCTTCGTTAACGCTTTCTGTCTGACAAGACGTACCTGAAGCAAATAAAATGGCAGAATTGTTCCATCGACGTAAGACCACAACGAGTGGCTTAAATGGATTTACTGCTGTGAGGGGAAGATGAATCGCCATGGGCACCAGCGCCACGTTCCTTTCGGGATCGGCGTTTTTCCTTTCGAGAACGGCGTTTTCGGTCATTTTTTCGAGATTGTCGTTGGCGACCCGCATCCTCTCTTTGAGGACATTCTGGTATGTCAGACTACGCTCTTGTCGGAACGTGTCGTGGAAGAAAAAGGCGAAGAGCAGGCATGTCAAACCAGAGGTTATTGTGACAAACCAGAATACTCCGCGCCAGTGTAGACCTTGGGTTAGCGCGCCACCGACTAGAGGTCCGATGGACTGGCCAATTGGATCTTGAGCAACGGTGGATCCTGAGTAAAAGTTCGACTCACCGGCCCAAGCAACGGTGCCATGTAGTATACACCCATCTAAGTACTGTAAATACGCGGGCCTGAGTGATATGGAAGTGTGGCGTCACCTTTGTACCTCTCTCCGCCGGTTCAAACATATCCGTTAGGGTGGCTGCGCCGATAGTGATTACAGCACTTGATCTAACCGTTTTTCTGTGTTAGATTTTACAACTCGACGATGCAGAAAAACGTGTGATCTTACCCTGCGGCTTGCAAAGAGCGAAATCCGATGACCCTGGGATGGAAGGTCATTTCGGAAGTCGGACAGAAGTTATGGAACTTACAGCAATATATTCGGACTGAGTGCTACGACCATTGACCCGATAGAGAATAGGACTAATGATACAAGATATACAATCTAATAAACTACGTCAGAGTCGAGCATGCATTGAAGGCCCGAATTGCGCACCTTGCGACCTTTCACTTCACTTATCGCACTCCAAATCAAAGGCATCAAGCCCTGGACAAGGATGAACACAGCTATGCTCCAGCTTATCTGCGCGCTCGTGGCAGGGAGCTCATTCTTCATATCTTCCACGGCGGCTAAATACGGGGCCGACGATCAGTCCCGAATCACCCAAAGAATGCAAATGGAGGCAACTCACGGTTCTGAATAGTCCCCGCGAGCCCGGATATTAGCGACGCGAAGGAGATCAGTGCCAGACTGACGTTCTACGGAAGGCATTGGTCAGGCAGGAAGAGTATCGAAAAGGACATCGAGATAGCAACCTTGCGAAGGGAGGACCATGCCCGAGGGTCGTCTTGCACGGGTGTATGCTCGATGTCGTCAAGTTGACACGCGGATGGTGAAGAGTCCTCAGTCAAAGTCGGCCCGGCCGAAATTGACAGTGTGCGGTTTACGGTGAATGAGGATCGCGCAGATGTTATTATCGTGTCGACCGGGGGTACGTAGTTGATAGTCAACGAAGACCGCGCCGAAGATGGAATCGACTCGACCGGAGAGCCAAGTGCATTGCCTAGAGGGAATGAGGGCCGCGACGAGTGAGGCATGTTGCCAGCGGTGTATGTTATAATACAGGGAGACTGCGATGCAGCTGTTCGAAAGCCATTGTTGAGACAGGCTCGTACTTAAACCGTCTGGTGCAACCATGCCGAGAAAAACGCGTGAGGTGGCGTTTCGATGCTCCAGGACATAGAAGCCAGGTTATCGCAGGATAAGCACCAAAAATTGAATACTCGACGGAAATAGGGCAATTGCGCCCACTGAATTCGGTTCTGTGCATAGGATTGCCTTGGCGCGAAGACAGTATAGAGAGCAAATGAGAAAGGCGTGCCCAAGGGCCTCAAAAGAAGATTAGCTCGATATACACGGGGCTGAAGATATCAAACGGTGATAATGTTTCATCGGTTGTCATGCACTGACCATTTGACGTCTTTCTGTTGTGTCCACCGCACTTGGCTCTACCGAGAAATTCTTGTTCGGAACCTCGCCAGCTCAGGCGCTGCCCTGATATGGCATTTCGTCGGCTGCCACAACGACCTCCGTTGCTTTACGTCATTTGAACTTTACTTGGCCGACGACGGAAGCCAAGCACAAGCTTGAGCGGCTTACTTCGAGGTCCTGGTCAACCACGATGTCGAGATTACGCGTTTGCCCAGAGAAAGACAGATTACCAAGGAAAACGTGGGCCTCTATTCAACGTGCGTTGAGTGAACCTTCTGGTAGTAAGTTGGCGGCGTGAACGTAAATCTTTGTATCTGAATGGGAGAAGCAGATCACGTTGACTTGACGCGGCTCAACAAGCCACCAGACCTATATGCAAAGGGTAAATTCTTCAGGAGATGTGGTTGATATCCTGCGGTGTATCTAAAGTTAAGAAGAATGCGGAGTTGGAGACTTTTGTACAATGTCACATCATGTGCATTGTGACATACCGTGGGCGGGTGGACGGGCCGGCGCATCGCGCATCGGACGACTCAAGGGTCGCCTCGCTTCCGGGCCGTTGCTTAGTCATGCATTTCCTGCCTCGTCGTCATCGTCTCTCGTCGCCGTTGTCCCCCCAGCCGGTACATGGATGGATGAATAATATAATCTAAATCTATTCAATTAGTATATTATGTCTTCCAGTCCAGTCCAGAGAGCCTCCGCTCCCGGCATCGCGAAACACCGATTGCGTCTGCAAAGAGCTGCGCGTTGTCACTCGTGGATGTACTCGTAGATGTTGTACTCGTGGATGTACTCCACGATAACCACCTACTAAAGCCTGTCCCACTTAACACACCAATAGCGAGTGTCTGTAGGGGCAACATACCAAGCACAGGAAATGGATCCAGGCCATGGGAGCGTAAGCGCAGTGCTCATGCGCGAGACATTATGTTGGCATCGAAATGAGCTTGGAACCTTGGTAATAGAGGTGCGACTAGGCTGCAGAGATGTGGGCATGTGTAGGTGCGGGTGCTGGTGCTTCGGCAAGGGCATTGGCAGAGGGGGTGGTGGTGGTGTGAGTATGCAAATGACACTACGCTCGTTGGGCTTTTGGCTGCGCGCGGGGCTTCTGCATCAGGAGTGGCGGGACATGGTGGTGGACTGCTGCTGCTCAGTGTAGTGGCTGTCCAGAAGGTGGGGTTGTGGGTTAGCTAAGGAGCAATGTCCAACTTCAACAAAACGTACGTTGCAGCGGCGCGCGGCGCCGCCTTTGCTCAAACCCGGCAGAGCCCAGAGCATTGTCCTACAACCCTCCCCCCCCTCTCCGATGATGAGCCATGTGCGGCATCCAGTCGAAGGACGTCACTGATGTTTTCAACTTCAAAATCACATTCCATTACTCACCGGTTGCAGGACAGGCCCTTAGTGGTAAGTTAGAAACTTAGAATCATCCTGTTTGTGTGTAAACGCTCAGTCCAAACACAACTGGAACAGCCTTCTACTGCCTTCCTGTTTCTCTAGCTCAAAGCAGCTTGTCAGGCAATAGACAGAATTCACCATCATCCTGTTTCTCAGGCCAATGTTGTCGGACCCCGTTCTGTACAAGAAGAAGTTATATGGATGGCTTAGCTACGCTTTTGCGAGGTATGTACATAGCGCAGTTGGGGTCCCTCAACAGGCTGCTTACTTCAACAACAGCGAAGTCTTCGTCATCGTTTCATTAACTCTATTTCTCCCAATATGTCTCGAACAGTTTGCACGGGATAACGGATACTTGCTGCCTGACAAGACAGAGCCATGCACACCGCTGGTGCAACTGGAGACGCGAGCGGAGTATGCGAATGACCCTGCAGCGCGTTGTGTGGTGAAGATCGGTTGGGTATGGATCGATAGCGCAAGCTTTAGGTGTGCAGCAAGTACGACGTGGCGGCGGGAATCTGACCTATCGCTCCAGTCTGTATGTCTACTCCATATCTGTGGCGCTGCAGGCTCTGACTGTAATTTCCATGGGTGGAATTGCGGATCACCGTAAGTCCATCTCCTCATGAACGCCGCTCGAAAGCCTTCGAAACTCATACGTCAATTTCAAGCACATCGCCGGAAGCGCGTCCTCCTTCTGTTCGCTCTCTTAGGTGCCACTGCCGCAACTGCCTTCCTCGTCTTGCCCTCGACCTCGCCGGCGTGGTTCCTTGCAGCACCATTGGCAGTTTGCGCGAATGTCGGGTTCGGCGCGTCCGTCGTGGCGATGAACGCATACCTTCCCTCGCTTGCAAAGGAGTCGCCCGAGGTCCACCCCATTCTCACGGAAATTGAGAACAGCAACGATCTATCGACGACTCAAGGCTTTGAGGAAGATCATTTCAGGCCGAGTGTAGACCAACCTCTGATTCCAAGAGCACCACCCACAGATGAACTTCAGGGGCTCAAGGTTAAACACGATGCGGAGCTCTCTCGAGTGATGTCGCGTATATCTTCTCTTGGGATCGCGCTCGGATACGGGGCTGGAATCTTTCTTCTCATCGTCGCACTCATCCCCGTAACGTTGCTGCACGGCTCGACATTTTCCCTGCGGCTGGCAATTGGCCTTAGTGGGATATGGTGGGTCGTTTTCTCGATCCCTGCTGCGCTATGGCTTCCAGGGTCAAGGTCCTCGCGCATCGAAGCGGCGGACCAATGGGCAGACGAACCAGTGTCAGACACCTGGAACACGCGTCGTGGAATAGTCGCATCATGGAAACGGCTTGGCAACATGCTTCGGTGGAAAGAGATCAAGAATCTCAGGAATACCTTCAGATATCTTGCTGCGTGGTTTCTTCTCTCTGACGGTACTTGCATTTTCGTCAGATTGATGTTGCTGGAATCTATTATAATTTACTTGACCAGGCTTTACCACCATCACGTCCACCGCCATCCTTTTCGGGAAGACGACGTTACACATGGAGCCCTCTGCGCTCATCCTAGTCGGCGTGTTGACGCCCATGTCCGGGATCCTCGGTTCGCTCGCATGGCCGGTCTTACAGCGACGCTATGGCTGGACGAACCTCCAGGTCATCGTCGTCCTCGTTGTGATAGCATCTGCCATCCCGGCGTATGGTTGTCTGGGCTTCCTGAGCGTCTTTCAAGGCGACGCCACACGATTTGGAGGCCTTACCACGCAAGGCGAGATGTTCGCACTTGCAGTTTACTTTGGTGAGACTGTAACAACGACGTATGCTATGTTTCCTGATCCGTGATTGGTCTCGTAGGTTCTGTGTACGGTGCGTTCCAGGGGTACGCACGAGCGTTTTACGCGGAACTTTTGCCTCCCGGAGAAGAAGCAAGATGGTGGGTATATCTCTACTTGAAAGTAAACATATCTCACCAGTCTGTTTTGTTGCAGGTATGGATTATTCTCCATCACCGACAAAGTACGCTTCTTCGCCCGTTTCGACGTTTGATACATTTTTTACTGATACTTCCCCCAGTCTAGCTCTTTCATGGGCCCTCTAGTTGTTGGTCTGATCGCGGACACGACAGGAAACATTCGCTATGCTTTCTTCTTTCTCGTCGCAATGATTTGTATCGCTGTACCCATTCTTGTAAACATTGACGTGGAACGGGGGCGGAAGGATGCCCGGGAGTACAGTTACACCGCAACGTAGATGTTTCTCAGATCTGTTTATCTTCGGCATTTGCTTCTAGAATCGTGCGGCTAGAGAATTTAAACTTCGAACCATTACTCATCTAAAGGCCCCATAAAGCACGAAGGTGGCTCGCCGCCCTCTTACTATCAATCAATCACGGTCATAATTGAGATGCGGGCTTCCCAGCACTCGAAGCTTCCCTTTCCTCTGCGCTCATTCGCCAGCGCTGACCGCGCCAAGAGACGAGGAGAATCAGAAGACCGCTGATCAGCACGATGAATGCCCAGATTGTATACGTCCATCCTGCAATACCGCCATTGTCAGTCGACTTTCCTCCTCGGTAAATTTCCGCTCACCATCGCCAACACCATCCTAGCACAACATAAAGCGAGCTGAAGAGTTTAAGGATATCCCCAATGAAGTGCGGAGACGCACCTGAAGGGGCACAGCAACTTCGGTCGCCACGAAAGCAAACGTGCCACGAAAGGCGCTGTTAGTTGCAAAAGCCGAAGAGGAGCGGCCCGTATTCGAGTCTGCGATGTACGCGAGTGCGCTGGAATATGTCCATCTGATCGACATCTGTGTCAGCGCCAGGAGACTCACAGCAAAAGGATAGACGCACATCACAAAGAAGCCGCAACAGAAAAGCGTCACGCAAATCGCAGCGACGTGGACATGTTTTTCGCAAATCCATCCGAATGCTAGCACGCAAGGAGGAAGCAAAAAAACGCTGGGAATTGCACTCTTCAAACGCATCTGGAGAACGGTTAATCTCACGGAGACCTTACTGGGAAATCAGCACCGACTTGCCTCTGGGTAGCTGACATTGCCGTTGGCCGCCTTGAGTTTGGCCAGTTCATGGTCGGACCAGCGGCCACCGAGAAGACTACCGAAAACGTTGCCTGAAGGAGTCATGTGAGCCTCTGAAACTAGGATGCGGTGGATACGCTCACCGAGCCCAAATGCCAACAAGACGAGGCCTATGGTTAGCGGATTGTAGTTATATTTACTGCTTAAGGTTCTAGCGGAGGCATATGTAATGAGGAAGCTGAACGCAAAGAGGAGGCCTACAGGTAAGTAAGTGAGCAAAAGTTTCAGTTTCCTGTAGTTTTCGCACGCACCAGAAGCAAATAAAATAGCAAGGTTGTTCCATCGGCGTAAGACAAGGGCAAGGGGCTTGTACGGGTTAACGTCTCTGAGAGAAAGGGTGATGGCAATCCCCGTACCCGCCGGTGATGCATTTTTTTCCGGGTCGACATTTTTGCAAGGTTTGTCCAGGTTACCTTTGACATGGTTGTGAGAGTCTGGTTCCAGCAGTCTATGTTGGAGGACGCTCTGGTATATCAGACTACGTTCCTGCCGAAAAGTGTCGTGGAAGAAAAGTAAAAAGCAAACACAGACGGCGCTTGAAACGATGGCGAGACACCAGAAGATTGCGCGCCAGCCCAGGCCCGTGGTCAAGATACCGCCTAAGAGGGGTCCGATTGACTGGGAAAGAGAGCCTGGATGATAAGATTGTAAACTCAGGCGAGAATCGGTTCACTCACCGGTCCCAACAGAGGTGCCATGTAGTAGATACCCATCTAGAAAAGGTGAGCGGATACACGAAGGATGGAACGTGATGCTCATTATGCTGTTACCTTGGCGCCTCTCTCTGCTGGGTCAAACATATCAGCAAGCGTGGTCGCACCGATAGTAATGCCAGCGCTGGAGCTGGGTAAGGGATATGTGAGATTTTCGCGTCGGCGGCGGGTTATAACCAGGCTTACCCCGCAGCCTGAAGGCAACGAAAGGCGATGACTCTGTATGGAAGTCATGTCAAATGTTCATCCACGAAGTGGATTGCGGCACTCACAGGCCAATGCTCCGACTCACAGCTGCCGCGATGGATCCCACAGTGAAGAGGGCAAGTGATATGAGATAGACAAGCTTGATACGGCGTATCGTAAGAATGGAAGCACCGTAGAAATGGATGAGAGACACACCTTGCGACCTTTGACTTCGCTGATTGCGCTCCAGGCTAAAGGAATTAAGCCTTGTACAAGAATGTAGGCGGATATGCTCCAGCTAAATTGCGAGCTTGTGGCGGGAAGATCTAACTCCATTTGTTTTACAGCCGCTGTAAATTCTTACGGTAAATATTGATCGCAGCTCGTTTCAAGATGGACTCACGATTTTGAATACTCCCCCCAAGCCCTGCAGTCATGGCGGCTGCCGAGACTAAACCAAGACCAATGTTCTACGGGTGTTGAACCGTGCTGTGAGAAGTCAATCTCATTAAATTTAAGAAAAAGGCCAGGACCTTCCGAAGGGAAGACCACGCTCTGGGATCATCATGAACGGGCACATGTTCAATGTCGAACACCTGGGTAACACTGGCGTTGGCCACAGCGTTGTCGGAACGTGACATCGACGCTGTTGGCTGCATCGGTATGGTGTACGGGAACTGCGAACGAGTCGGACAGAATGAGAGAGAGGCGCGAAACTCAGGTCGGGTGAGCTAGTATTGCCATAACCATTTTCCAGAGGACGGCTTTATAACCGGTATACCATAGTTAGAGCTCATGCCGTTGGCAATATATTCCGAAGCTCCGAAAGTCTTTGCCGTTGTCAATGTTACTCCGGAGAGGAATGTGGTTTTTTTCCGAAGCTCCGAAAGTCTTCTCCGCGTGCAAAAATGATGCAACACGGTGGGGCAGGCCAGAGGTTCTGGTGGTGCTGGACGAAAATAGTAACAAATTGATGTGACAAGAGAGACCGCCGGCCGAAAGCAAGAGACGTATAGAAGCAGAGACCAAGGTTCCAGTGATACACTACTACTTGAAAGTGTGGGATTGGTTCCCGCGTTTAACCTCGCTATGGGCCTTGGGCGGGGCAGGGAAATCGCCATAGAACGTTCCTCCTGTAAAAAAAGGACATCAACACGGCGCAGGCACATGTGCAACCCAACCAAAGATCTTTACCGTTCTTTTGTTTCTTTTGTCGCTTCTTCTGTTTCGTTTCTTCGGTGTTAGGATTGTCATCCAAGATGTTGGGCACCGTGGAAAAGTCAAAAGGCTCAGGTTCATCAGGCTCGTCGTTGGATTCGGAGCCCTCGTGCAGAGGTTTGCTTTTCTGACGCGATCCTTCGGCCGACGCAGACCCCGCCTCATCAGGCGTGGATTTTGTCCGTTTACGTTTCTTCTGCCTTGCTTGGCCGACAACGACGATCGAATCCTCGACGGTCTGGGTTATGGTTTTGCGCTGGGCAGCCGGCACAAAAGGTATTTCGACCTGCATCCCTGAAACCTCTGAGCCTGAGGCCATTATTACGTCTTCTTCAGCAACGGCGCCGGCTCCCTGTTCAAGGACCTACAGGTGCCATGAGTCACCGCAAGGTTAACCAACGAATCTATCGTTACCTTTGGTACGGATGGCGCAATAATCAGGGTGCTGTTGATGCGTGCTACAAGTTCAGCGAAGTGCCGACTGGGCTTTGCTATCGAAGACTGTCCTCAAATGTCAGCCTTGTTTGCAGACCTAGATATGGGTGGCGGGACGTACATGTTGAGGGTTGAAGGCATTTCCAAGCAATGAACTCTTAGAGGTCGAGAAAGAAGTGTGGATTGTTCGACGGAAAGTGGAGCCAAGCAACGACGATGACGAGGCCGTTGCGTTTGGAGTGGATGCTGCACGCGAGGTATAATGATATGTTCTTTTTCAGTGAAATAGGCATGACTAACTGTGATTCCATAATCTTGACGATGCATCGTTGGACGGCGTCGGTTCTGGTTGCGCGGGTACCTCAGTTGTCGCAGCAGGCGTGAGTGTCGGGACCTTCACTTCGACAGAAGTGGTGCTCGACAAATGGTGTTTGACGCGATTTCTGATTACGTCCAAAAGCTCCTTCGCACGTTTACGGATAACAGGCGGAACCGAGTGGAATATTCGGAGCAAAGCAGCCATGTCTGCAGGCGGCTGCTCCGCCAACTGGAACAAGAAGTGATTGGGCAGCACATATCTTAGAGAAGACAGTGACTATAAGCATCTTACGTCTGAGAGTAGTGTCCCAGATAACGCACCTCGTACTCTCGTCGTCTTCGCGCGCGACCATCTCTCGCCACTTATGCACGGCCTGATACACTGCACGCTGGAGCGCGCCGACGCCAACACCCGGTCCTCCAGCAAGCAGCCCACCCTTGTTCCACTTCCGTGCAAGGGTATCCCAGCCATTGCTTCCCGAACCGCCTTCTTCGTCGTACGTCTCCTTTTCGTACGTTTTTAGGCAAGTCTCTTCTGATCGTGCGAGGACCTGTTTGATCAGTGCGTGTGATGTTTCGCTATTGAAAGGTGCGTGTGGTGGGGAGTTCGATGGTGAAATGGATTGACCACGAGATTGCGCTCGCGATTGGGCGCGGTCAAGTAGTGCGTTCCGAAGGTTGTCGTATATATACAGTAGGAAGTGGGTATCGGAGCGCGCGTAGTCCAACATCTCCTTGGGAAGAGGTCTGACGAAAGGATAAGTAAGTTTTTCAGTCCGCGAAACGGATACTGACCGTATGCGCCAGTCGGCCAACTGGTATCTTTTATCGGGGATAAAATCACAATACATTTCCAGGAGGTTGGCGAGACCGTGTCTTGGGAACTCTGTATCCTGATTTAAGCAAATGCACAAGTCGTCCAAGCAAAACATAACACACCTAGCGCTTTCGAAGCGTGGAATGTATCGAACATATTGACAATGTAGATGTTGAAGTCCTGTTGCAGCCACACAATATCGCTGTCTGCGCCATGGAAGACCTGGGAACAGTCAGTCAGAGTGCGAGATGCAAAGCGAAACCATATTACCTTGACAATTTTTGGATCCGTAAAGATCTCGTTCAGCTCGATGAGCTCATCCCTGAGCGCTAGTGTATCCACGATCCAATCTTCATCCCGCGTGCTTAACTGCATCAAGCAGAGGAAGCCTGCATATGATCGATAACTATGGTGCTCAAGATCCACCGCAATTTCTGAAGCCTGCCGAAGCTTCGCCAGCATTGCCTGCAGATCTTCCAACGTCGATACCCAGGTGAAAGGGGTTTCTGCGAAGTCCTTCGGCAGCGATGGGGTAACTTGTTGGAACATGCGGTCTGGGTAGGTTATGTGTCTAATTTCATAACGATAGGGATGTGTCGCCCTGAACGGAATATCAGTGACGTACGTGAGGCAAGCTGCAAGATACCTACATCAAGGTATTACTTGGATCTGCATCTGCATCGTGATAGTCATAACCGAGCGGTACTTGCGCGTTGTACTTGTGTGACAAAGAAGGGTGCCATGGCGAATCGTTGTTGTCTGCCTTGCGCTTGAACAACAATTGAGGCTTTTGGAGATGAGAAGCATGCTGAATGACTGGGTCTATATGTCCGCGCGGTGTCGCCTGCATAATAATCAGAAGAATCCGGAATTTAAGGCGGCGGCGTGCGCACCTTCTTCGTCGGTTGCGCTATGGGATTGACTACGATGGCCGGCGGTTTGGTACGACCGAGGAATTCGTCAAGGCATATGTCCTACATTAAGATGGGCAAGCAATAGGTGAGCTGAGGTCACGCCGCTCACCGTTCTTTCCAAGAGTTGATCCATCGAGTCCACCACGAGCGAGTGGAAGTTGTCAACAACATCGTCCTGGCTCTCCAGCTTTCCCTTCCCTTTCCGCGAAGAAGTAGTATCTGCAGTAGCAACAAGGGCAAGAACCTTGTTCGTCAACGAGAGTACCCTAGAGGAAAAGCCGTCGAGGTCTCTTGCAAACGCCGAGTCCATAGATCGGTGGAACGCAACATCAGTTGGCAGAGCGAGAGCATTCCTGGTCGCCTTCAGCGCGTTAATCTGGAGCTGTGAATTGAGCGCATCGAATGTCGCAGATGAGAGCGTGCTGCTCGATGCTTCGTTTGCCATCGTCGTCGTCGTTGCACGCGACGAGCAGAAATCAATCATAATTTCGCAGAAAAATGTGCCACCGTGCTTACGTAACGGTTCGATCCAGGGCAAACCAAATGCCAAATGCAGTCACGGTGGACGTCAGACTCGGACCCTGATCATGAAGGAAGCTTGAGTCCAGACTCCATACTTAATCCATAATCAAGGATCGCCTCGTACCACCGCCATTGTGCGAGGATAGCTACAGTACACCTGATGCGCCAACCCAGCTTTCTCTCGAATTGTAGCCTTGATCGCTTCTAGATCACAGACACGCGGGACCAAGAATGTATCACAAATGACCCCTGTTTTGGGCCATTTTATCTTTGGACACCCATTCTCTTTGCTTTGAATCCGACTATGGCCAGTACTCCTCCCATTATTCAGAAATTTCCCGCTGAGTTGGCCCCTAATGCTTCATCCAGCTCGCATCTTGACCTATACTTTGGGAGGGAAGGGAAGGTACCTCAAGAATCCGACTCGGACTCGGGTTCGGACTCGGATTCTGGGAGCGTCGATAGTCAGTCTACTCTGGACCAACCTGAGGATTCTTTATCGTTCGGACACCCTCTGCAGAGAATGTTTCGAGTGGGGAGCACGGACGATGACGGGCCATTCTTCCAAGGATCACTGTCTCGCAGTTCAACGTCGAGTTTCGCATCCTCCTCGAGTTCCTCGTCGTCGGTCACGTATGATATGTGCGCCAGCCTCTATGACCTCAATAACCATCATGCTCACCCCCGTTATGGCAGTGACTACGAGGAGCTCTTAGATAAAGTTTTGAAAGAAACCTCGTTCAATTCAAAATCTTCCGATATGGTGGGTAGCACTGCATCCTTTGCGCCAGCGCTCACTATGAACTTGTCAGATTTTTGTGGAGCCCTCATCTCCTGGACTCCGAGACTCCCTCATGATAAGATGCCTTCCCCGAACCTCCCCAGAACTGTACATTCTGTTGGAACTGAACCACAAAGAACTGCGCTCGGACCCGTGGAACCCTGTACCACATCTACGGTGTGCCGTGGAAAGGGATGATGACATATACCTGTTCATGGAGCGGCTTTACTCCTATGATCAACCACCATTCAAGACCGTGGCCAACTATGTTGATTTTGTGCGACAAATTCTCGAGGTACGCTTTGTTTTGCGAGTGATGGACGGTGCTCACTTCTATATCGACACCAGGGCCTCACCTTCCTTCACGAGCTCAGAATAGCAAACATGACATTCCAACACGCGTGGTGCTATATGGTCGATCTCAGCAGCGCCCCCCGCACCTGCACATCACCGGAAGATTTCGATCGGGCGACATATCCTGTCAGGTACTACTTCACCAATCTTTCACAAGCCACGAAATTCGGAACTTCCACTGCGTCTGCATTCAAACGCGACGTGCAGGACTGCGGTGTCCTGATCGACAGTCTCTTGAGCTATGTAAGTGGTAGAGTCCTTCGTGCACCTCTGACTGACCTGAGTGCCCGCCTGGCGCGATCAGGCCCCGCGCGTCGAGCCGAAGCTAAAGTCTCTAGTCAGGGCGATGACGTTGGGTGGGTTTGGAGCGGAAGAGTCAAGAAAATTGTTTGAGGCCCTTGTCAAGTCGTTCGAATTCTCGACGCTCGAAACACCGACGCCAATGCCTCCACAGCCTGTGCGGAGTAACACCACCCTTGGGATTCCAACGAGAAGCGCGCGAGAATTTCCACCTTCGATATCAAAGTAGACATGGACGTCCGAAGGTAGCTTAGTTGAAATATGCCATTAACTATCGCCCAGTGTTGTACGCTCTCAAACAAGTGTTTTTGTGGCGCTTTTGACTTCAAGGAGACTCGTGTATTCATGTTGTTATGCTACTGCGTCTCTCGACGCTTCTGAGAAAGCAACCGGGCTGCGGGTCGTGACATGGTCTTCATCTCCGGCATGGACCACAAGGCGGCGGAAGGCTGGCCGCGGATCGGCAAAAGGGCTATATCTACTAGGTTGGATAATCGGAGCTGAGACGGCAGGGAGATGTAGTTGGGAGAGGAGCGTGAAAGGGGCACGCCGTCGAGCGTGAATGCATAATTGTCGAGGATTGAGTCCCCGCAGGCGGTGATGCTAACTGTGCCCTTTATATATAAGTACAAGACGAGGACATCGCTGCAGAATGCGGTGACTGCCCTGTGCCATGCCGATCATGCGCACGAGGTGGAGCTCCTCGAAGGCAATTCGAGTGTAAAGACAGGCAGCTCGCCATATATCGAGAACCTTTTAAGAGCCTTGTGGTGCATAACGGGAGACACGTAGCGGCCTGGGTGGCGAGCCTTCCAACAGCCCACGGGCGGGATAATCCAGCGAATGGAAATGTTTCCGGCGGATGCACGAGTGCCGGCGGCGTGAGGACCCTGTGCCTGGCGCTCGTCACGTACGCGTCAAGTCACATACGTTACACCACAACTGTAACGCTTCCTCCCACTTCTGCCCTCAATTCTCCAGCACCGCCCAGCACAACCTGGGACGATATTTCCTGCCGAAACTCGTGGCTTGAGGCCTGAGTGCTTCAATATGTATATCAAAACCCTGACCATCCAGGGATTCAAGTCTTGTGAGGTCCTTTGAATTTGCATGCCTGTGTTGCTCATGGAGTCGTTTTAGACCGCGATCAGACTCAGATTGAGCCCTTTTCACCCAGACATAATGTTGTGGTCGGAAGGAATGGTTCTGGAAAAAGCAATTTCTTTGCTGGTGAGCTGATATGAGCTGCGTATAAGTACGTTCAAAAGCTGACTGGTGTACTTGCAAAGCAATTCGGTTCGTGTTGTCTGATGCGTACACTTCAATGTCGAAAGAAGAGCGGCAAGCCCTTCTGCACGAAGGAGTGACTGTGGCGACTACCATGTCCGCCTACGGTACGTTCCAGTTGAATGTCATTGATGTAGTGCTGACAAGTCGTTCAGTTGAGATTGTTTTCGACAACTCGGACAACCGGTTCCCAACAGGCCATGACGAGGTCATACTGCGACGGACGATTGGTTTAAAGAAGGACGAGTATAGTTTGGACAAGAAGAGTGCTAGCAAGGCCGACGTGATGAACCTACTCGAGAGCGCTGGCTTCAGCAAATCTAACCCATATTATATCGTGCCACAAGGTCGTGTGAGTGACGTGTTTTTCTTTCTAAACCCTGTATCTTATCAACTGTTGCAGATAACGGCTCTCACGAACGCAAAAGACCATGAACGGCTGGCACTTCTGAAAGAAGTTGCAGGAACGAAAGTTTACGAACAGCGCCGCGCAGAGTCGCTCCGAATTATGGCTGAAACTGACGCGAAGCGCACCAAAATTAACGAACTGTTGGAATACATCGAATCGAGACTGACCGAGCTTGAAGAGGAGAAGGAGGAACTGAAGGAGTTCCAGGACAAGGACAAGGAGAGGCGGTGTCTGGAGTACGCACTCTATCAGCGAGAACTGGAAGAGGTCGGCGAGGCGCTCGATGAGATTGAAGAGGATCGGAGAGCAGACGTGCATGGCGCGAATCAGCGACGAGAGCAGTACAACGAGCGAGAACAGGATATTTCGGTGGGTCCTCACCGCATTTGGCAGGATGTCGCGACCTGACGAAAATTTATTCTAGGATCTTGAGAAGGCCATATCGGAGGCGAAGCATTCTCAACAAACCCTGAAGATCACGCGAGACGATACCCAGGCGGAGCTGACTGATTTCATTCGGACGCGCACCGAACTGGAGTGCACCATCGCAGATCTACGCGCGGCAGATGCCAGCGCAGGCGGAAAACGGGTCGAGCTTGAGACTGAGCTTGCGAGCGTGGAGGCAAGGATTGCTGAGAAGGAAGCGCAACTAGACGAGTTGCTACCCGAGTGGCTGGACCAACGCGCTTTAGAATCGACGGAGAAGCGGAAGCTCGACGAGGCCAGTGCCAGGTTGGCAGCCTTGTTTGCGAAACAAGGACGCGCGACGAAATTCCGGACGAAATCAGAGCGCGACACGTACCTGAAGAACGAAATTCTGTCAATGGAGCAGTACCAGAGGACTCAAAGTGCCGCGCTGGAGACGACGCGAGCAGAGCTGGAGACCGCGCGGCAAGGGCTGACGGAGATTGACGGTCAAATCGAGGGAGCCCAGAGCAAGATTGACGATGGGAGGAAGCGGGTGAGGGATTTGGGCGAGCAGGCGGCGGGGTTGAAGGATCAGCATAGCGAGCTCGTGGAGAGGAGAAAGGAGTTGTGGAGAGAGGATACGAAGCTAGTCAGCATTGTTGGGCGGGCTGCGGATGAGTTGAGGACTGCTGAAAGGTTACTTGCTGGCATGATGGATAAGGTATTCCTGGCGTTTTGCATTGCCCGCGTAGATTCTGATGATCATACGCAAATTTTCAGGACACCGGAACGGGTCTTCGCGCAGTTGATAAAATCGCTGAACGCCATGGTCTGGAGGGCGTGTATGGTCCTCTCTATCGTCTCTTTGAAGTCACAGACCCAAAGTTCAATATTGCAGTCGAGCTGACAGCCGGGAACAGGTGCGATAGCCCTTTCATCTGTGCTACTACCAGTTGCTAATTTCTGACAGTTTGTTCCATGTCGTCGTCGACACCGACGAGACAGCATCCAAGGTCTTGGACATCATGATCAAGGAGAAGACGGGACGCGTAACCTTCATGCCTCTCAATCGCCTCAAACCCAAGAACCCGCCTACCCCCAATGCTCAGGACGCAGAGCCTCTGATAACTAAGCTGCGATTTGACAATAAATTCGAAAAGGCCTTTCAGCAGGTGTTCGGCAAAACTTGTGTCTGCCGTGACCTTACCATCGCCGCCGCCTATGTGAAAAGTCACGGTATCAACACCATCACTCTCGACGGAGACAAAGTCGACCGAAAGGGCGCTTTGACGGGTGGCTACCACGATATTCGCCGGTCCCGCATCGAGGCTATTAAGAGCGTCACATCATGGCGGGCGAAGTTCATGGCCGAGGACAAACGCTCCAACGAGGTGAAAGAGTCGATTTCGACACTCGAGCAGCAAATCACCCAGTTGACGGGGCAGATGACTGTCCTTGCGGGGCAACAGAACCAGACAAGGGATTCGCGGGAGAGGCTGATGATTGAAGGGAATCAGCTCACCAAGGAAAAAGAGAAGGTCACGCAGCGTATTTTATCGCTCGAGGCTGATCTTGCAGATCTGGAAACGGAGTTAACGGGATTGAACACGAAGCTCACGGGCTACAAGGCCGAGCTGTCAACTCCCTTGGCGCGAGGACTTTCAGGCGAAGAGGAAGGACTTATCGCTACCCTCGGCAAGGAAGTTGAGAAACGACAGAAGGAAATGGTGGAGCTCAGTCGAAACAAGAACAAGGTTCGCCGTATGTCTAGTTTTTCGGAGTGTGACCACTGACATTTGGCATGATAGCTTGAGGGACGAAAAAATCAAATTGAGATCGAGTTGAATGAGCGACTCCGCCGTCGTAGGGAGGAGCTTCAGAGCAAGATTGAGGCGTTTGGAGAACTGGAGGATGGCGATGCCTCGTCCGCCGACGCACTGGAGTCCAAGACGCGTGAACTGAAGGCTCTCAACAAATCCATTGCAACATTGTCCAGCCGTGCTGAAGGCGAGTACACAGTTTGCAACATGTCCCACCGGTTACTGATATTATCACGTTTGATAGCGATGGAGAAAGAGGGTGACGATCTTACCCTCAGTTTGCAAGAGCTTCGTGTATCCTTGGAAAAGATTCAAAACCAGCAAGCGGAAGACAGTCGTACGATAAATCGGCAACAGAAGACCACCGAGCGGTATCTCGCGAAGAGGCAGATGTTGTTGGGCCGGAAGGATGAGTGCAATCGCAATATTCGAGACCTCGGAGTCCTCCCCGAAGAAGCATTCGAGAAGTATATCAATGAGAAACTTGACAAGGTGCGTTCCCTGCAAATGCTGCCATGGCGGAAACCTCACATGCTCCGCTTCTTCGTATAGCTGGTCAAGAAACTCCATAGCGTCAACGAGGGCCTCAAGAAGTTCGCGCATGTAAACAAGAAGGCTTTCGAGCAATATAGCAACTTCACGAAGCAGCGAGATCAGCTCTTGCAACGACGGGAGGACCTTGACAAGTCTGCAACGTCCATTGAAGAGCTCGTCGAGATTCTAGACCAACGCAAGGACGAAGCCATTGAGCGGACGTTCAAGCAGGTCGCTAGCAATTTCGATGAGGTGTTTGAGAAGCTGGTTCCTGCTGGGCGAGGCCGGTTGATCATCCAGCGTCGCATTGATCAGGTCAGCGTTTCTGATTTCTGACCGTGCAATTAGACCTATTGATCACGTTCATTTGGCAGGACGAGGAGGATGAAGATATTGAAGAAACACAGCAAAGCACGGTCGACAACTACACTGGGATATCAATCAAGGTAGATTTTTCGTTTATCGATTCTTGATTGGTAACTTACGTTGCTTGTCAGGTGTCTTTCAACTCGAAAGTTGATGAAGGCCTCCGGATACAACAGCTGTCGGGTGGTCAAAAATCTCTGGTCGCTCTCGCTACAGGTTTGAAAAGCCTAACTTTACCTCATATCTTGAGATTGACACGTTCCAGTCTTTGCAATCCAGAAGTGCGACCCAGCTCCCTTCTACTTGTTCGATGAGGTATGTCCCGTCTTGTCTCTTTCCACCGATTCCCTGACCTAACCGAATCAAGATCGACGCAAATTTGGATGCTCAGTACCGCACCGCCGTTGCATGTAAGTATCTATTTATTTCATTGGGTCCTTTCACCGACGTTTTTCTCCTTCTAGCTATGATCCAATCCTTGGCCTCCACTGCCCAGTTCATCACAACAACTTTCCGACCGGAAATGTTGGTGACTGCAGACAAGTTCTATGGTGTCCTTTTCAACAACCAAAAGGTGTCGTCTATCCGTGCCATCAAACGGGAAGAAGCCATGGAGTTTGTCGACCAAGTACGTTTCGGTGTTGTCTTGCCACCTTCCATTGCTAATGTTGATCTGCGATTATTTCAGGAGGCACAGGCCCAATAGCCGTTACCAGATACTAGTATCTCTTGCTCTCTTTGTTCCTCCTCATCACACTTGCTATACCCATTGATTCTAGATTCCACATCGTGCTCTGTTGTATCATGATCTGCTGACTTATTACCTTCTGCCCCTGTAATCACTAAGAAAACAAGATGCACCATTGCTTTCGCTCCGGGCTAGAGGCGACAGCCGGCCTTCTGCCCCAGCGCACACACGAAAACGGATACGGCAGATGTGAGAATGCTCTGAAATCCAAGTACATACCATAGACAAAGTCTCTCCTCTTTCGACGTCACGTCCACTGTTAACGCTGACACATTCGGAGCCTATGTATCGGAATGTTTTTTGCCAAAGTGTAGCAGCTTGAATACAGAGCAAATACAAAAATATAAATATTCTCCTTCGGGAAGTTCCCATCACCTGAAGCGCCACACTGTGCCTGAAACGTACATTCAAATCCAGAACACGACATCAAGGGAGTATGGTGTTCTTACCTGCGACGTACCAGCTCAACTACAAGACGAAGCTCTTGCTAACTGGTATGCGTTTCCTTTACGTTTCCTTTCGGATTGGAAAGGCAACTAAACCGGTCACCGGTGCAGTTACAGTTGATGGCAAATTTCTAGCGTTGCCAAGTCGTCCGCTTTGGCAACGGCGCGTCGCGTCCACCAATTCTCATCACCTATGTATTCTTCGATACACATCTTTCTGCTTTTGTAGCCACTGCTGCAATGCCCAGACGAGTTACGAAAGCTCCTGAAGAATTCTCCGATGCACTCTGTCGTACGCAAGGGATTCGAGGTTTATTGAGCACATAGCACGAATATTTGACATTCTATGCTCAAGCGAAACACACATGTAAGAATTGTGACATTGTGTGTCCAGGAGATAAGCGACGAGCTTGACCAATGACGCTGATGTTCCATCAGGAGGGAATTTCAACTCATGTAATTAATTAGTTAACAATACGTTTTCTGCTGCGAAACCTAGCGCGCAGTATTTTCGAGAAGAGTGATTGCGCTTGTATGGCCAGAATTTATGGTGTAGGTAAGTACTGAGGCCTGAGGTACATATATACTATCTGTCCATCCGTTCACAACTTACAGACAGGCACAGGATACACGTTCATCCTAGGACCGCAGCAAACGAGGTGCTGAACGCATAGCGCTTTTCAGTAGTAGGTACTAGGCACCATTACGAGTCGGGGAAGAGCCGGCTCCGATAGAGATCTACAATTTGCATTGATGCTTTAATGCCAACCGTCAAATACCTTTGAATGGTGAGTTGAAACTCGAGCTAGGGCTCCTATCAATGCATAGTTTCGGTAATGCCCTGACGGCCCTAAACCCCTCGACATCATATCTCAAAATGGCGACGAAAAAATTGAAAAACAGTGAGAGGGTTGTCAGCACGCCACATTACAGTGGGAGAGTATTCTGTAAGCACAGTTTTTAACTGCTCAAGCAGTCCTGTTCAAGCTGCTCAAAGCATTCACTGAGATCGGCAGTACGCATGCCCTCCACGGTGGTCATCCTCACGGTTAGGAGAACTGATGAGAACTGTCGAGGCCTCGGGCCAAGGCTAACTCAGGGCCAAGTAAGTACTTACATACTTACAAAGATCGATCCTTGAGCGCTGAGCACCGAACTGGAAGGTGCCAAGCGGTGTCGGCACTTTCCGTTACATAGGGTTGCCGGTTACGGTGGCCGGGCCGTGCTGTGTGGTCACTCAAAATTGTTGAACTTCGGCCAGTGTCTAAAGCGCCTGTCCAGCTGAGCATGTTCACCTCAATGTTAAACTCTGTCTTGGCTTTACCCTGAGTCCATTTATCAAGGAGTCGATCACTTGCCGACAGGACATCTTTTCTGTGTTGATCTTCGGCGTCAGCACACGAGGCCAGGAACATAACTGTATTTTCTCCTGACGACAGTTCTGGACTCTGTCACTCTGGTGCCAATGATATTTGCAATATGGAGATGTGGAGATGCGATCGAGGAGGACTTTATAACTTTATCATAGCCGCTATTTGGAAGATTCGCCCTCTCCTCGCTCTGCTTGATCGCTGGCGCAGTTGCGCTCGTTGCACCTCACGAGCGATTCTGTCAGTCGAAAGGTAACCAGTAGACCTCCCCATCTAAACATGCTCCTAACCTCATTCACTGCTCTTTAGATCGCATTCTCCAGAGTCCAAAACGGATCTGGCGAAGGCTCTTTCGTGGCACAAGTTGATGAGAGCGTAGTCAAGTCCGAACGCCCATCCGAACGCGCTCCGTACGTTGGCCGCGCATAGATTTGCCAGCCATAGCCACGTCCTTACGCTCGCCTCCCAAATGGCAGCACAAAGTATATCCTGCGCCGCCGTATGTTCTTCTCGCAAATCGCATAATATTTCGTGGAACTTATTTATTTCTCCGTCACATCTCAGGTTCTACAAATACTGTATCCAATACGCCAGCATAGGTATGGGCCGCATTTTGAACATGTCGAGCAACTGGCTGAACTCCCTCAAGCGTTGATTTACTATGACTATATACTCACGTTCCCGATGGAAGTCCAGCACATATGGCGCTCAAAGTTCCGTATCTCGACACTTTTGTACATCTTCAGTCGCTACGCCTTAGTCGCCAATGTCCTGTATCTGGTGGCGGTAATGCAATCTGTACCACAGGTGCGTCGGCTTCCCATATTGCTCTGCATGCGGTCTACTTATCCTGCGCACACAGTA
The DNA here is from genome assembly GCA_018850815.1 of Asterophora lycoperdoides. Lineage (NCBI taxonomy): Eukaryota > Fungi > Basidiomycota > Agaricomycetes > Agaricales > Lyophyllaceae > Asterophora > Asterophora lycoperdoides. Next base: position 33,342 of record JABCKJ010000118.1, read on the forward strand.
CGAATAAAGTAATTTGCTTCACTTTGACTCGACTTACAGGGTTTGGATCTGTAGTTGTGATGTGTGGTATCGCGCCATCGGAGCCTTGTCCTGTTTCGGGCGTTTATCGGTGCTCAGTGAGTTCAGTTGGAGTGTGCGGTTTGATGTTGTGCGTTGACGATTCCCCTTCCCCCTTAGTCGTGTTCACCGGCCGCACCTACGCTATATGGAACCAAAATAAATACATCCTTGCCCTCCTCGGCTCTATCGGTGTAGCTTCCATGGTTCTCGACGCCGTGCGTGATGGCCTCTTATCATCGATGGAGCTGTGTCCGCTGACTGTTGCACGTATACCGCGTAATAGCTGCACGTACCGGAACTTCACTGTCACGGAGGAAAACGTTCAAAAATGTACGTCCCTGGGCACTGTTCCGTCCGAGGGGTACCATCAACTGACTGATCCTTCTCTCCAGTCGTGCGCAGCTCTTGAATGTTTGCCGTAGAATTATTAATGTTTTGGCAGCATTCGCGACCCTCCTTTCCGTTTTCCTCACCGCCATCGAACTATTGACCGCGATCCTCACCGTCTGGCATGCAGTCCGAAGCTCGAAGATCAAATCATTCAAGTCCAGAAACCTCACGGGCTTGATTCTCAGACAAGGTACGGCGGCTCTTGCACAGTCTGGAATGTAGCTGTGATCTTGATTTCTTTTCCCACATAGGCGCTCTGTACTTTTGGTACAAATCATTCACTTCGTGGGCTCAAGATCTTACTCACACGGGTTTGCTAGTGGCGCATTCTTTCTGACTTTTGCCTCGATGATGCTCAACTTTGTGAGTACACGGGCCATTCGATGGCTGGGTAAACTAACAGCTGTTTTTGCGCACAGCTTGCTGTAAGATCCCCCTCGCGTCCTTCCTTGTTCCCCCTGGCAATGATACCCCTCCCTGATAATAGAAAGACAACGTCCTAATCAAGCTCCTCAACGCCATAGTCCTCCCGTGCGTCCTCCCACCCTATTACGCTTTCACTTATACTTACGCCACCCCCCACTGTAACAAAGATTCTCCTGCCTCCTCACATCCCGCTTCCTCCTCCAGCTGCGCTCCTACGCCGCCGACCCCACCGCCCACACCAGCTTCGCCAGCGCCACGCCCTCCCGCACGCAGGCCTCCCTGGTCAATTTCAACAACTTCGGTGTCGATGAACTGGTGCAGGAGTTTGGCGAGGCCGCGAGGCGCCGCCGGACCGCCGCTGGACGAGCCCAGCAGCAGGAGCAGATTGATATGATCGATCTGGAGGACTCGGATAACGAGGCGGAGATGCAGACGGCGCCGAAATTCCCCGGCCCTGGGAGGAGGGTCGAGTTTGAGTAGCCAGGGGTAGGGGAAGGGGCGGTGCGCAGGGGCATTCATACGTGTGTACCTCCGTAATACCAGCGTAAAGCTATGTGACTGATTACTGTCGCCCATTAATGTAATTACCTGGATGGGCGGATTATTTAGATATCATTATTATACCTTGGGATTTCACATCATTTGAAAGCCTGGCATACATGGGGCAGCAGTTAAGGTTGCATCGGCTTCTGCGGCCGTGGGCGATAGTACTTACTGCCGGCGGCGGCTGATTAGTAATGCATGCGCGCCACACACGACCCCATAAAAGGAAACCCGGAGTAACAAGACATCGCTCAGGCCCCCGTTCAAAAGCTCGGGCGACCTGTTGCCTTTGGATTCATTGTGCACGCTCCACAGCATGACTCCAAGCCATTGATTATTAAAGAGAGAAATCAACGCCGCTGAGCATGGCCATACTTGGAGTTGGCGATAACTTCTGACAAGCGGCGTCGGAAAGCACAGAGCAGGGTCCAGCCAGGGCCCTGGCGGCCTGATACATGTGTATGTACCTTCGCCACACGCACATCGATATTTATCTTTCCCGTCTCGGCCCGGAAACTCAAAAAAATCACTTCGAAGTTCGGGCGCGTCACTATCAGGAAGCAAACCGCGCCAGTGGCACGGTGAGGATTCCGGATCCTCATCCAACTCTCAAAACAAAACAAAAAAGATCAACATAAAAAGACTCGATGAACAGCATCTAAGGCGACCCAGGCGCGGCGTCGCGTGTCCGGCATGCGACTACGGGTGGTCGAGTCGTAAGTGAGTATCATGAAGTGAGGTACTGATCATGAGGAAGGAGGGGTTCGGGAATCGGGGAATCGGGAAGAAAGCATAGAGGCGCGAGGCGACAGTCCGCACAGGTCATAAATAAATAAATCAACATTCGGAACATTCCAACCGTAAAACCGTAAACCGCAAGTAAAGCTGTGAACTGTGAACGGGGGCACCAAGAAGAGAGAGAGAGAAGTCAGGTCAATGAACAAAAACACATATACGTATATGCAGGCCGCAGGGCGGGGGGAAAGGAGGAAGACCGGGAGCGGGAGCAAGGGGAAGGGTAAAGATGGGTATACGGTGAACGCGCAAAGTAGCTAAGCAAAAGCAGGTAAAATGCGCCCATTCCAAAAGCACGATCACGATCACGATGATGAATGCTGCAAAGCGAAAAAAACCACCCCAGAAACCAAGCGTCGTAACAACACACACATACACCGCGCACCGCACACGCCTTCCATCATCCACACCGCACACCGCATCCTTATCCTTCCTTTTTCCTTGGGGGGTTCTACCAATTCATACTGCTCTCCCGCAAAATCGGCGCGGAGATCGCCCCGGGGACCACATTCCGCCTCTGCACCATCCCCGGCTCCCGGCTCTGGCTCTGCGTCCTATAATCATACCCCCCAAACTCATCCTGCCTCCCCTGCGCCCCATACTGCTGTGGCTGCTGCTCGCCCTGGAACCCGCGCAGCGAGTCCTCCGCATAATAGAAGCTCCTTCTCCGCGCCCCGCCCACCGAGTCCTGGTCAAACTCGCGCCCCTCCGGCCGCGCACCCGCGACATGCACATCGCCCGGGTCCGACAGCCGCCGGTGCGCGAGCTCGCGCCGGCGCTTGACCGAGCGGAACACGAGGAACGCGAGGACGAGCAGCGCGATGGCGCCTAGGGCGCTGACGACGCCGATGATCGCGTCCTGGCGGCTCTTCGCGGTCGCGCTGCTCGCGGCGGTGGCGCCGCTCGGGTTGCCCGGGTTGCCCCCAGAGGAGGAGGAGCCGGGCGCGGCGCGGTTCGGGTCGGCGACGCCGTTTAGGGCGAAGCCTGGGTTGACGTGCGCGGCGAGGTCCTGGGCGACGCTGTTGGAGAGCCCGGTGTAGAAGGCGGATTGTTTGGCTTTGATTTGGGCGGAGAGGGTGTCGACGTCGGGGCTGGGGATGTACCCGAGCCAGAGGGTGCCGAGCTGGATGGAGTCGGCGGGGGATTGGTAGGAGGCGGGGACGTAGACTTGCAGGGCCCAGGTTTTCACTTGATCGGCTGGAGAGAGGGGGGGTTAGATGTGCGTACGGAGAGAGAGGGGGGAGGGGGACGTACCGGGAAGTTGGAGCGCGGTGGCGATGATGGCGGGGAGCCATGCAAAGATCTGGCTGCTGGAGACCTGGCTCCCGACGACGAACGGCCAGTTGAGCTCCTGGTTGAACAGGATGCTGATCATGGTGAACCCGGCGAGGTCCTGGCTGCTCGTGTCGAGCTGCACACGCGGGAAGATGCGGCCGGGGATGCCCGTGGGGAGCGGCGCGACGGAGAGCGTGGTCGCGGCGGTGGGGCCGAGCGCGTCGTCCGTCGCGGTGGGGGTGGTGGTGGCTGCGTCCGGGTCGGTGAGGGTCGGGTCGAGGGTGAGCGAGGAGGGGAGCGAGGCGAAGACGAGGGAGGACTCGGTGAGGATGAAGGAGAGGTCCGAGTTGATGGGCACGGTCGTGGTGGGCGTGGCGTCTAACGTGGTGGTGGAGTTGGTGTCGGTGCCGGTGGGCGTGGCGGTGGCGTTCAGGGAGAGCGTAGGGGCTCCGGTGGGGAAGCTGATTATCACGCTGGAGAAGGAGGGGGAGAGGGTGCCCGAATCGGTTTGGGAGCCGGAGACGGAGGTGGGGACGGAGGACGACACGTCGGTGACAGAGACAGAGGTGGGGGCGGCGGAGGTCGGCGCATCAGTGACGGGGACAGAGGACACGGTGCCGGGAGGGGCGCTTGACGCAGACGACGAGACGGTGCCGGGAGGGGCGCTGGAAGCAGGCGAAGACTCGGAGACGGTGCCGGGTGCAGACGACGACTCGGGCGGCGCGGATGGCTCGACGGCGCTCGACGATGGTACCGCGGACGAGGACGGTGGGAGTATGATGGAGGTCAAGGACGAGAAGATGTCCGAGAGGACTCCGCTCCTGGTTGTGGTTGGCACAGTTGGGCTTGAGCTGGGAGGCAGAGCCGTGGAATCGGGTGCCGAGGTGATCGTCTCCGGGGGCTCAGAGGTGGCCGAGGGGGGGACCACAGTAGTCGGATCGACGGCGCTCGACGGTGGTACCGCGGACGAGGACGGCGGGAGTACGATGGAGGTTAAGGACGAGAGGATGCCCGAGAGGATCCCGCTCTGGGTCGTGGTTGGCACGGCTGAGGTGCTAGGTGGCGACGTGGGGTCGGGCGCAGGGTCAGAGGTGGCCGTGGGGGAGACCACAGTAGTCGGCACCGTAGTTGGCACAGTAGTCGGCACCGTAGTTGGATCGACGGCGCTTACCGCGGACGAGGTCGGCGGGAGTACAATAGAGGTCAAAGACGAGAGGATGCCCGAGAGAATCCCGCTCTGGGTCGTGGTTGGCACAGTTGGGCTGCTAGACGGCGACGTAGGATCGGGCGTAGAGGTGACCGTAGGTGGGACCACAGTTGTCGGATCGACCGCGGACGATGTGTCCGTGGGGAGGACTACAGTAGTCGTGGGCGACGTAGCCGGTGGGGAAATCACACTACTGGGGGTCGACGTGGCCGATGGCGGAACCACAACACTGGGGTCCAAGGTCGGGGACGCGATGCTGCTGCTGCTGCTGCTGTCTGTGGCGGAGATAGAGGTGGGCAGAAGGATCGAGGTGATATCGCTGACGGGGCTGGTGATGGGGTCCAGGATGCGCGTCCTCGACCTCGTCGAGCTAGTCGAGTCTGTCGTGGACGTGGACGTGGGCTCGTCGGTGGTTGTGGTCGCCGTGGCGGTGTCCGTGTCCGTCGCAGTGTCCGTGGTCGTCGGCTCTACCGATGTGCTCGAGTCAGTGCTCGAGTCCGTTGATGTTTCCGTAGCCGTCGCAGAATCCGAGGTGGACGATGCTGCTAACGCTGTGGTAGGGTCTAAGCCCAAGCCTGTGGCAAATGTTATATTAGCGTGGCGATGGGGTTCGAACTTTGCAGGGACATACCAAGGTTGAGGCCCGCAGTGAGGCTTTGCCTCCTCTGGAGCTTATTGGAGAGGGAAGGACGGACATGGGAGCCGGTGGGGGGCCCGTGTGCGTTGGCATTGGTGAGGAGGGCGAGAACAAGGGCAAGAGAATAAAAAATAGGAAAGCGCATGATGCTGCTTTGCTATTGAATGCTGGTGAGCTGGACAGCAGGCTAGCCGCGGTGACTAGCTGCCAGGAAAGAGCGTGGAGGTCTGCAGCGCAGAGGTATCAAAACTAACAAAGTAAGTAAGTCGGGCGTAACGACGATGCTGCGCGAAAAACGAAGATGGACTCTTGGAGACCACAATTCATCACAACCATCATTCACATCAAAATACAAACAACCAACGCGCGTGGCCTGCGGTCTTCAAATTCCTGCCTACAATTGCAATACACCCTAGTACAGGCTACAGTACTGTACATTCCAACTGCGTTCCAACAGTTACATATCGTCCACCCTGCCCGCACTGCCTCGTTTGCCACCATCTCACAAGTCAATCAGCAGCCAAGTATCAGCTTCAGATTCTGACCAACCTCGGGTGGACCGACGAAACTTTAGACGCAAACATCTGCCAACGTCCACCCCAGCGCGTCTCACCATCCGCCATCCGCGCTTCTCAGAGGCCTCCAACCCCCAGCGCGTACTTGCTCGAATACCCAACGAATACCCCCAAGGCATACTTAGGACCCTTGACCTACCCTGGGCCAGGCCCGGCTGAGTCATTCCCGCGTAAGTAAATCAGCACTAGAACCCAGAAGCGGAAGCGGAAGCGCGCGTGGCCTTGATCACCGGGGTCCACCGAGCCTGGCAGCCAAGCCAAGCCTTTCCGTCCACATGGCACCCACGCCACACGTGCGCGTGATGATGATCACTTTAAACTTGGGTGGACTCGGATTGGGGCACTGCACTGGAATGGATTATGGGCCATGGCGGACACTGACAGGCACTGCACAGTGAGGCCACACACACCACCATCATGACTCGATCGTTCCAGATGCTCCGAGCTCGCATACGCGTACTGAGATCTAAGAATAACCTGGGAAGGCGCGCCGCGCCGCGCCGGGGCTTTCTCTCCTCTGAGTCCTCTCGAGCTCTCTTCTCTGTGGACACACTTATATCCCAGATTCTACAGTGCTGGTGCTGGTATGTATTGATTCCCCGGACACCAAGGCCTTGCAGCCCTTCCCGAGTGCTGATTTCATGATCTCCGTTTCAAAACCTGCGTACTTCAGCGATGGTCCCAACGAGCCACGGCCAACGACCCCGCGAGGAGACGCACGGGGATAGGAAGGAGCTCTCACGTCCTCGAAGGTTCGCAACGACGGCGCGAGTATCCCGCGTCAGACTCGGACATCATTATCATACTGCTTGGACGCGCCAGTGCTGCGTCGAAGCTGGGCGATGCGGATAGAACCTCCGCGCGCCGCGCCCGCACCGCAAAACGCCGAAGTGGGGGCTTGCCATCAATGATCACAAGCACGCGGAGGAGCAGGAGTCGCCGCGCCGAAAACACGTCGTGCGCGCTGCACTAGTACTGGCGCTGCTCGGGCTTTGAGTCTGCGCCTGGGGCTCTTCGCTTGTCTCGGATCTGACCAACCGACTGTCACTGGGCTGGGCAGCAAACGATGACGATGACAGTGACTATGTACTTGGCGTCATACGCAAGCGGAGGCACAAGAGCTGATCCGAATCGCAGGGCCGAAAATCTTCCGTGTGCACTGGCGCTGCTCTGCGCCTGGGGCTCTTCTCTCTTCTCGGGTTGACAGTATGTATGTACCTTCTTCCCACCGACCGGCCGTCCTCAAGAGGCGTCACTGTCGGAACCGGCCCCGTTGCGTTCTCCCGCATAGTTCAGATGACTTATTCCAGAGTCCGCGTCCTCCTTCTCCGCCAGGTTCCCTGCGGATACCTAAATCCACCTCGGCACCAGCAACATCGACGGGTTTACAACAGATGGACGAACATCGCCGTGGCAGTGGCTGCAGCCCCATCGCCAGCGCCAGGACTCAGAGACCTCATCCGAGTCGGTCTTGTGCCAGGCCATAACTTATATACGGTATACGGGACAGGGTATGGCGTAAAGAAAGCCAGGAAAGCTGCCCGGCGCCCGCTCGTTTCTTTCCGGAAGCAGCCTGCCAACTCCGAGCGTTCTATCTTGGTTGGCCATACGCGCGCCGCGCTCAGTTCTTTGAGTAGTCTCTTGTTAGTGGCGACGTCAATCTACTACTAGAGGCTTGCCATACTGAAACGTGTGGTATGATGCATCCGAGGATAGCAGGCCATCCGACTTGGAGCCCTGAACGCTGTCATATGTTACTGGGGAAGTGCGAAACAGCATGATGTGCTATTTTGACCGGCATCCTCTGCATAGGCGAACAACCGCAATTGGCTATGCTATTGTGCCTCTCTTGGCCGCTGCGTGACTGATGCTGTTTGTTTCTGCGAGAATTCGTTTGCTTGCCTTTTCGGGAACTTGCGTGGCGCGCATTGCACTTGCTTGTTGAGAAACGTCGTGTCTCGAGGACAGCACTGAAGCTGTGGCAGATAGGTGCGCGCATAAGACACTAGAATAAACTTTCGTCGGTGTCGGCAGCAGTGAGGAGAGATAATAAGAGTTCGCAGTTCTCATCTAACGTGCCACCGGTCCGCTAGTGTAAGAAACGATGACAGCGAATGGATGCAGACTGAATAAACAGTATCATATCTGATGAACAGGTATTTCGAAATTTGAATATAGAGCGAGCCCAACGCCCCGATTACTATGCTGGCAGACACGATGTCCGTACCAAATCAAATCAAGGGCAGAAGGTGATCGTGTAGTCCGCCTTGAGCTTCGAATCACACGTCCACAATGCGGTGCCGCTAGACTCATCGTAGGCATATGCGTAAGACCTCGGGCAGTTGCCCTTGAAGTAGCTGTAGTATTGCACACCTTTGAAAGACGTAGGGCGTCAGCTACACAGACAGAAAATCGGTGATGAGTTCGTACCAGAAGAAGGGCAGGTGGCGGGGGTACTGTGGCTCCCGGAGCAGCAGTTGCCGGAGTTGCCTGAATAAGAATAAGAATATGTGAGAATGTGGTCGCCGACAAGCACCCCAATAGGAGATTTGGATGTGTGAATGTGCAGACCTGGGTTTCCGTCGAGGTTGGCGAAGCATGCACTTTTGCAGCCGACGGGGAAGCCTGAGGAATCGTAAGGGCCTTTGAGAGGAGCGGGGCCTGAGGGTGAAGGTGAGTTCGCGCGAAGCAAAAGCTGAAGAGAGAGGGAAAACAAACAGTTCGGCCCCAGATCCACCGGGCAGTCTGCGATGGGGCAGTTCTTGTTGTTTGTGATCCTCACGGGGAGGTTGTATCCATCAACCAAGGAGACTGGGATCGTGTTAGAAAGATTTCGGGGAATGTTGGCGTGCCTGTGGAGTCGCTTACCATCATACCAATCCGCGTTTCCGCCGCCTTCCAGGGTGAACTCTGCGACCGTGGCAGGGGGGACACCCTATACAAAGACAAGACGACGCGATGAGCACATGACAATGATGGTCCCATCGGCCGATGAGCTCACAGTTCCACTGTTGCGGTCGCAAAGAAGTCCGCCGTTGCACCCGCCCGTCAAACAGGAGTTGGGACCAGGGTTGGTCGCGAAGTTGCAGTTGCGGCGGCCCTTGGAAGGAAAATTGCGTCGACGAGAGCATAAGAAGGAGAAGGAAGATATAGTAAACACAGCATACCCAAATTCTTCCGGCTTTCCAGTTGTCCGGGACGGTGAAGGATACCTTGGTGTACGCCTTTGCCTCCCAACTAGCGAAAAGGATGAGCAAGAAGGCGACGTTTTAAAAAAAGGAAAGGAATGACATACCCGGTCGGCTGGTTGGGTACGTTTTTCGCGACGTTGAGGTCAGTAAAAAGCTGGGTGTAAGTATTTCAGCAAAAAGTGGACTATCGGAGCGATCATTCATGTTGCTCACTGCCGGCCTACGGAACGTCAGCTTCAGGTGATCATAAGTGCCTGGCGACTTACCAGATAGTGAACGGGCAAGCATTGTAAACCTTGGACAAGATAGTAAGCATGCGGCCGAGCGCCGTCCGAGTCTGAACTTATGCCATACCGTGAAGGTTCGAGCAGCAGCACCGGATATAAGGGCAAGAGATCCGGCGACGGTGATGAGCTTCATTGTGAATAGTATGATGTAGAATCCAGTGAATAGATTTCGAGGAGTGGTTTGTAGAGAGCACCTTTGCCTGGTATTTAAGCACCCGAGGCGAGAGTCTTGTGATTGAAAGTTTCACTTCAAGACGGTGGATGGAGCCCGCTCCTGCGACGACTTGTGTTCTTTCAGAGGTCAGCTGGATTGAAGCCGGTTGAAAGTCTTGAAGCACATGGTGCTATGCACCGAGGGGAAGGGTGGAGTCATGGATACACACATGAGTTCGAGTCCATTTTTGAATATGAAGTTGATTGATTTTGATAACATCACAAACTTGAAGGCTTTGCCGCTTGCGCCGCGGCTATCAAACTCACTGTTTTACTTTTGTTTAAGTTTTTGGTGATGCTTAATTAGTAGCCTACGACAGTCAACAAACGAGGACCTCGTCGGCCGGCAAGATTGGCGAAGGATTTCACTCCGCGAATTAAAGGTTGACCCCCCAGGGAAACAGTGCGTCTGCAAGTTACGCACACTCCACTCCTGTGGAGCCGTGTGGGACTCGGTACTGCCTTGGGCACTCAACAAGAATGATAGGCGCTGTTCTAGTCATGTGGAAACATGTCGTGAGATGCAGCGTGCGGACATTGTCACGTTTGGGGGATTACTCAATGTTCTCCGGAGCGCGCGGCCCGTGGCATCAAGAGCATGTCAACGAGAAGTTGGTGGGCATAATGATAGTCCGATTCGCATCGCATCGCATCGTATCAGATCTCAATTGACACATGGTTTAACAATCCGTCTCTTTGTTCTAGGTCACTACATTGAAAATGAGTGCACAAAGAAAACCGCGACACAAGGGTAGTGCGCAGTCAGTGGTGCCAACTTGCATCATATCAGTGAGCCCCATGCCCACGAAGAGGTACTTGAACAATTCACTGAAGTTCTTTCCTTGGTGTTAGGTGGTAATGATTAGATTTATCAGAGGCCCGGGTAGGTGATGGAGCCGAGCCATGGCAATTGCCTTTATCGTCCGTTCGTCACTTTTGAACTGTAGTACATAACCATGGTATGCTAAAGTTTTCTCATACTCAAGGACAATGGGAAAATGGCGGAGCATGAGTATAATAATACTACGCGTGTTGTTGATGTCCACCATGTGATTTGAGTTTTTGGGGATCAGTGTGGCGTGTCCGCCAAAACACACAACTGCTCGATACAATTTCAACCTGTCTCGGAGCGAGTCTGTATTATAAGCCCTGCGGATTCCAAATCCAGTTTGCTAAACTTAACTTTCGTTTGAGTCTTGCGGTTTGCACGAGGAGCAACACAACCTCAGAAGTAGCTGCCCGTAGAGAGGGCTGGTATGTATTTCACTATTGTTCTTCTAGAATGGAAGCTTTGAAGTGTCAGAAACTCTGTGCTTGCCTGTGCGCCTCGTGGCAAAGTTGACACCGACATTGTTCTAAATTTGGTAAAATTGCTCTTTCGCGACATAGTGTGGCGCTCATACAAGAGTATCGACTGTGCATTTCCATGACGCCCTCTCTCGCCATCGAAGTCCTAAATACATCGCACACTGCAGCCGTGCTGTCTTTAAGCCCAGGCATGGCAGGTTCACACGCAAGTCTTCCACTTTTGACATGCCGCGAGGCGGACACTGTAGATCTCTTTGTTCCTCCTTGTACAACGTGCCAATCTTCGTATCTTCGCAACGCAGTGAGATTCATAGGAAAAGATATAAGCAGTCTGGGCTTGCAGCGTAAGTCTTTACCGAATCCACCACAACCAACTTTCAAAGCCTCTAACCGCCACTCTCACCACATATACATAAAACCTCACCATGACCTTCAACAGACCAGATGACTACGACGAGAACGGCGTTGCAAAGTGGGATAAACCCGGGTCAGTTTGGTACACCCTCCATTTGACGGCCCACTCAACTTGACCCGCTTATCCCAGCTGGAAAACCCACGGGATCAGCGACCACATCTATAGATACTGCTCCAGTTGCGGCGAGCTATACAACGCCAGAACTGGTCGCATATGCAGTCCCTGCCAGTATCACTACGAGCAAGAGACGGAGCGAGCCCGCCGTGCAAGGGAGGTGGCGCTCGCGTGGGCCAGAAAAAACTGATGACCGGAGATCTGACACATAACACCCACATCCTTTCGGAATCGAACTTTATACCTCATACCCAATATCCGCTTCCTCTATACCAGTTTCAATAGTATTGTATGATTCAGCTTCGAGCTTTGAGTACGCATATCTGTAGCAAGTAAGCGTTACTTACTCCAAAGTACACACGTGGGCAACAGTCATGATGCATGATTAACTTCCTGCGATTGAAGCACAGGGTAAGGACAGTATATACACAGCTGCACGCTAATCACTGAGTATGTTGTGAGAAATTTACAGATGAAAATCATATCCTGATATCATAAGAGTTTTGCCTGTTTTCATACGAAAATCATCTGAGCCAGATTCATATGATGCTCTCAAGAACTTCGTCTGAGTTTCTTGAGAGGAGACATACACAAGGCGATCTTATGAATAACAATCAGGAGACATCACACTGACCGTAATATTTTCTCAACCCATACCACCACGGTGCTTAAATTCATGTCGAGCACATACCAGCCAACCTCAGATATTAGCGAGTATAAGGTCTCTGGCAAGCGCAGGCAATCATCTTCCAGACCCAACCCCGAAATTAAAAGGGTGCGCGATTCTTCGATTCCTCCCAGATCGAGTGCTACGCATGCAAATCAACAAATCTCAGAGTGTGTGCCAGGATACTTTTATTTTTCTGCCTAGTTGCTCACCACAAGTCATGTTCAGGTTATACCAGGCAGGAGGCTATCTAGACTCGCAGACGCTGACCCAGAACTGGTCTCCGCCGCCGCGAACACAAGATTCCAACTCAGAACAACTGGACCTGGCGGAGTCGAAGCCAGTCACAGATGCGACAGAACACCAGGAGCCTTCGGAGGCTCACAAGGAGCTGATCGCAGATTTTAATCGCCTACGCGCGGCATTCAGGGAGGGAGAGGAGGAGCGGGAGGAACTATCTACACGGATTCTTGTACTTGAAGATGAAGTCCGGCGGGTTCACACAAAATTTAGGAAAGCACAGCGGTACATGGCGTGTGTTGGAAGGCTGTTGTTGGACAGAGCTGAGGGGGCGGCATCTGAGGCCGGGTAGAATATAGTTCCAATGCGATGACTTTTGCGGACTTGTTCTTGACTTGCTCTCAGTTTGTTGAACAGGTGTCGTGAGAAGGTTGAACGCGTTGATGGGCCGCGGCACGCGACGCGAGACCATGACGCGGCTTGAGTTCAATCGTGTTCGGTCTCTGTCCCCGGTTCGCTGCTCTCAGGCGTACTAGGGCCTCTCTTCAAGCTGTGTTGTGTATCATTATATGGCGATTGGTGTGTGTTTTATCTGGCTTGCCTCGAGTTTCTCTGACACAAACTCGTTTAACCAACGCGGATGGCTATGTGGGCACACAAGTTCAAGGGCATGGAGTTCAAGGAAGGTGCATACTGACGGTTCTTCAATTCGCCTCCGTATATCCCATTCACCTTGCAACGTTTCAGACCTGTTCGTCTATTGGCAGTAGCTGCAGATGTCCGCACCTCACACCTTTAACCTCCGAGCACACGAAACTACTGCTGATGTCGCCACTGCCCGCACTCACGGCTCCAGCCTCCAAGCCCGTTGAATGTCATTATGACCTCCCTGGCTCTACCGATGTTGCCAGGGACAATGCGAGCGCTGCACGACAATGCATGATAAGACCGGTATGCACCCATCCACTGTTCTCTCTGACAGTTGCATGCTCATTCAATTTTGTTTGCTACTGGCAGTAGCATATACTTGTTGTCAGACTAGTTGTAGAGGTGGACGACTGCGACTTTTGCAACTCGATGATGTGGGCTTCCCCTTATCGTCGAACTCGATCGTTACCCGCAAAAGTTATGAAATTTCTTTTTTTCCCCGTTCGCTCGTTGCAGTCATGTTGCGACCAATGTCCAAGCGCTTTATTCGTCGTTGTGGATCCCTACACTACCTCATCACACGAGCTAAATACAGGCGGTCTCAAAGGTCAAGCCGAAGCAAGGCCGCCAGCTCAAGCAACGAAAAGGCCGATGTCCACCCCGTCTTATATCTGCGACTCTATGCGCAGGTGGTCTTCTTCGGTTCCCTGCTCTTTTTTTGTTCCTTTTTTGCAGCCCATATTTTCGACAGCCTGCTTCCCCGAGTGCTCCTCTACGAGATTCCTCTGGCCCAAATGCTCCTCGGTGCCTCGGAGGTTTTTTACATTGGTTCTATTATCTGCGGTGAGTCATGGGCAGACAACCTCCTAAAAAAGTATATTGATGCATTTCTCCAGCCATTGTTCGGAAACTGCGCCTATTGTTTAGTTGCCATGCACCCACTGGCGACACTGTTTCTCTGGGCTTTTTAGGCGACGAAGATCACACTACAATGCGTGTCCACATCATTGGTCCAGCGCGCCGTATGTCTACAATATGTACGCCATCTACCTTCTTTCTACGCAGCTTACTGCTGACCTTCCCTTAGCAGTCTGCGGTACCGACACCATCGCCACAGTAATTGAGCGCTCGGTTTGCGCACGTCTGTTGCGCATCGAGCCGATCGTATATTTTCCCTCCCATCGAAGCGGTCCTTTAGACCACGACGCCGCTCTGTCCTCGTTGGGCATAAAGAACGGCTCAACCTTATATGTACGATGGCGATTGCGGGGAGGGGCATCGATGGATCAAGGTAACTACATACTTCACAAGCTTCGACGACTACCATTCTGACCCCAGAGATTGTCCGCCTTAGATACGGCTGGGAGTCAAGATGAAGGTGCATCAGGAGCATTACCCTCCTCAAATCTTCGCTTCAGTGCGCACAGTGGAAGATTTGACGGAAATACAGCACAGCGTACGAGTCGGCCCCTATTTCCTGCTATTGTTATGATACTCATGCACACTCTAGACTTCCAGCTTCTCGATACTGGATTGTTTCAGTGCCTTGTGTGCCCCACTGCTCCGTCTATGCAAGGAAAGCGTGTCCGTCCACACGAACACACCAAGATACACCAGCAAGCAGCTCAGCGTGCAAATAAGCAGGCCAAGCGCTCTGAGCACCAAACTGGGATGATGTCTGCGGGTCCTTCAACGCCACGGGAAATTGTTCGACGCCCCATCAGTCGATTGCTCGCCTCCATACAAGCTAAGCCTTACAGCCCTCGTGACGAAACTTGGGTAGACCCATCATCGGGAACATTTACAATTGACTGGGGTGCAGCGGGAATGGATAGTCATCTCCAGCTGTCGATTGATGCACAGACTATGATGGAGATGGCAGAGAAAACCCGGCAGTACTTGCTTGAACCAGAGGGCATTGACGATGATTCTGATGACGCTGGTGAAGAGCGCTCTCAGACAGGTTCAGAGCACTCCAATGACGATAATTGGGCAAAGGCCTCTAGCTCGAACATTACCCCTGGTGCATATCTCGTTTCTATATTGTCTACTGCTCCTAACACCCGCCGTATAGCCTTGCAAACCCGTTCAAAGCGAACTGTTTCTGATGATCCAGAAGATGAATTTTTTCCATGGCCGGATCGTGAGGTGTGTTACTTGGTTGAAAGACCCTGATGCAAGAATTCAACTCCATTTCATTAGACTTGCGTACTTGACATTCTGCGACACATTCCACGCTGCTCATTCTCCAGGACACAGAATGAGGCCATCCACTGGGCACTACTGGTTCTTGGGCTTAACTCCGAAAATCTTCCCTCGGATCGTGTAATGGATGATATAGACCGTGCACTGCAGCAGCAGTGTGGTATAGAGACGCTCCGTTACCAGGGAGCACTCGGTCACCTGTATTATGCAAATGACATGGCAGGCATCGTTGCTCAAGAAATGGCCAATCCAAATGTTCGCCAGCATTTACACTTCTATCCTGAAGACGCGGGAGATCATCTCTCCGAGGCCTGGCAGGCCGCCCGATGGAGAGACGAGCTTAATTCACAACTTCTGACTCCAATGGTACGCATTCACGATCAAGATTTCTATACGGATGAACTCTGCGTAGCTCGAACTGGCACATATATGCCTCACCGATGGTTTGTGCGTGGTTCGGAATTCTATGCAAAGGCATGGACTGCCACCGACATCTCGGGCGGTTGGGTTGTTGACATGTCAAGGGAGCACATTCTTCCTGCCTCAGATTTACTCATTTCATGCTCCGTTCTTATTCAAACGCATGCAAGAAGGAAAGTACCAGATCCGCGACATATCACTGGTAGGGGACGTTGGGTTACTACTTGCATAATATGGACTAACTTCGTGGATACTGATAGGAGCAATAGACTCATCCGGTGCTCTGAACCCATGGACACACTTAACGGAGAACCCGTGGCGACTTCGCAGCAATGGAAAACGTGTTCTTGCATTTCCAATGTGGCTCTACTGCGACGATACTTCTGGCAACCAATCCAAGAAATGGAATAAACACAACTCTTTCCTCTTCACAGCAGCAGGTCTCCCTCGACGACTTGTACATCAAGAAACCAATATACATTTTCTTTCGACATCTAACATCGCACCTCCACTTGAAATGCTTGATAGTATTGTGGATCAGCTCCAGTGCGTAGCATTTTTTCAACTTACGCACATACTTGCTCAGATTGGCCACAGAAAATGTCAAGAGGCTGGGATATGGGCATGGGACTCAATACTGAACGAGAAAGTCCTTGTAATCCCATCTATACTAGCCATGCTGGGGGATAATCCCATGCAAAGTGAGTTTGCATGTCACATTGGCCTGCGTGGTCGAAAATTCTGTCGCATTTGCCACGTTGAGGGGGACGTTGAGGGTGGTGAAGAGGGAGAAGCTGTACCACAAGCAGCAGAGGAAGCCAGTGATGCATCATCTCTTGGGTCAGATGTGTCCGAGTCAGCGGAGTCGCAAGTTGCCCCCAAGAGGGAGAAGCGAAGTACCAAGAAGACGGAAACAATGGTGCAGATGATTGAAAGGGTCAAGAACTTCATGAAGGTGAGTAAATGTACAAAAACCATCCAATTTCCGCTAAATAATTTTGCAGGTGGGCGTTCTACGCTCCAAGAAAGAAACACAGGAAGTTCTTCGCTCTCAGTTTGTCGAGGCTTGTCGTGTCGGTGGCAACGCTGAGTTCAAGAGAATCAAGACCCGAACTGGTGTCAAGGATACTTTCCAAGACACTTTCCTTGACAGACTATTCCATGTCTCGACGCAACGCACCAGCCAAATTTCGAAGGCCGATAAGGAGAAGACCATGTCTGAAATTCGACACTCCTTTCCAGCCGAGATCACAAGTCCTGTTTGGCGGATTAAAGGTCGGCTTTCAAAAGCTTCAAGTCTTCCCTTTTTCATCCGTTTCTGTATGGCGCCATTTTGCAGATCTTGACCCCCACACCGATACACCAGTGGAGATCCTCCATGTCATCCTGTTGGGATTTATCAAATATTTCTGGCGAGATGCCATGCACCGCTTGAATGCAGGCCAGAAAAACACTCTCATTACGCGCTTGACATCACTGGACACGTCAGGCCTCGAGGTTTCTCGTCTTTCTGGATCTACTCTCGTTACCTATGCTGGGTCTCTGACAGGTCGTGATTTTCGCATCATTGCACAGGTAGCACCATTTGTCCTGTACGACCTGCTGGAAAAAGATTTGCTGGAATGCTGGAATGCTCTTGCCATACTTGTACCACTTGTCTGGCAACCCAAGATTGAAGGTGTTGATGCTCATATTGTACGTGTATTTTCAACTAACGCCACATCTGCGGCAACTCATGATCATGCACATTCTAGAAACAAATCGAAGCCGCAATTGATGCTTTTCTCGATTGCACATGTCGTGTCACCCCTCGCTGGTTCAACAAGCCAAAATTTCACATTATCCTTCATCTTCCTGAGCACATACGGCGATTTGGGCCTGCTATGCTTTTCGCCACAGAGGGCTTCGAATCTTTCAATGCTATCATCAGGTCAGCAAGCATCCACAGTAATCGACACGCACCCTCTCGAGACATCGCCCAGCAAATGGCCAAAGGGAATCGTGTTCGGCACCTCATGAGTGGCGGGAGATTCCTCAAGAAATCTGTAATCAAAGAACGTGTACCTGCAGGACCACTTGCCGTTTCCACATCATGGATGGAGCGCGTCAACATCAGCACGACTGACTGGTTTACAGCAAGCCCTGCTGCTCTGAACATATTGAAGGTACACAACTTTGGACCTCGTATCATGGGATTCGGCCGAGACGAAATAGCGGCGCCTCTCGTTGGTCAGTCATATACTTGTATTCGTGAACAACCTTTCTAACTTTGACATTGTGGGCAGGATCTTGCACTCAGCCTGGTGATCCGTTCATGTGGTCAAACTCAAGGTCGTCAAAATCAGGGTTTGTCCACCTCAGCCTCTCTGCCAACGCAATAGTTTGTGCTCCTGCCACTACCACGATTGCGAATGGTGATCTGTGCCGCCCTGGATCATGGATTATATGGAGGCTTGCGTCTGGAGTGCAGCAAGTCGGACGTGCTATCGAAGCTATCCAGGTGCTTGATTCTGCAGAGGAGCGTGCCGGGAAATGCAGCTTTGTTGTTGTGGCACCGGCAATTTCAAGTGAAAAAGATGAGCACTACTGGATGCCACGTCTTCAGCTTTATCCAGTTGCTGATTGGATAACGCTCTCTCCAGCGGTACACTTTGCAGAATTAGTGACGTTTTTAAATTTCTGACCTCTCATCTTAGGACATTCAATGTACTGTAAACGTCCAGCACAACTGCGCTGCACACACTTGCAAGATGCAGCACTCTCGTGTCATCTATCAGGAACGTGAGGCCACCGGGGAACTGGGTCTTGCCATAGCTCACGATGTTCCCGAGGATTGGATATTAAACACTGCCCAGATGCGCGACGCAATCCATCTTTCATCATTCCGGCCTAACCCTCCGACGCTTGAACGCGACACGATAATCACAATGGCAGCAAAACTCGAAATCGACCAACGCAAGAAAAAGCAGAAAACATTGAATGATGCCAAGGGAGTGCCCTCAAAGAAGAAAGGAAAATCAACGAGTAGTCTGCGTCCTATACTGACAAGCTGGACAAGTACGATGGTAAGCCACTCTCTGCCTGCAGGGCATGGTACATGAATTGACCTTGGGTTGCATTTTTATCTAGGGAAGCTCATCCGAAAATCCTTTTACAACGGCCCCCTCATCTATGCCTGAAAGTTCCAGCTCATCGGGGCCACATACATTTTACCATTATGTACCTCAGTATTAGAATTCCAACGAGTACAGCAGTTCCGCAGTTGCAGTCCAGTGCAGTGGGCACGGTGGAGGCACGGCGCACCACGCGAGCACGCCACATTGACATGACTGATTTGTCAGTTGCATCACAAAGTTGAAGTTGAAGTTGAAGTTAAACTTCGTTTCCGCCATGTTCTCTCTCACTGCTGTCATGTTTTCTTGCTCCTCCTGTCCAGATTTCCTCTGAGTCTTCGAAGCTTTTGGATCTCTGGCTCTGTGTGTTGGAGCCTGCAGCCAGTGTCAAACCGCCAGTGAACTGGCTGCCAGTCACTGCCGATTCTGAAATTGTTCCGCAGACCATCAGGCAAATTTATATATTCGCCATAAAAACCCTTCTGCCCTGCTGATAAGTCTCTTCCTCTCCCATCATGTCTGGTCTCATGAACGACAATATTTCTCAGGAGTTGAACGAATTGCCCTTCGAACCGATGCAAGGGGGTATTTCAAGCTATCCAACTTCGCAGGGTGATGACGACGACACAGACCCTGAGAGATCCCCCAAATCTCTGGATCCATCTCATCCTGAAAACTTCATGTTCATGATTCTCCAGATCCTGAAAATCCCCCCTGTGTCGCACTTCTTGAACGAAATTTACGCGTTCATCGAGGTGTGTCAACCATTCTAGCACTTTCTTTTGCCAGCATGACTCAGTGGAACTTTTTCTACAGCTCGCTCAGAAGACGAAGTTATCTTACGCAGACCAGAATTTGGAAATCTTCAAGCTTGCTGTTCAACTGAGGACATACCACATGGTTCTTCAACTACAGGCAGATCAAGGCTCCAACCAGGACACGCTCGCTCAGGTCAAGCGCAGTATCGATCTTGCCGTTGACTTGACCAAGTCTCAACGGGTGCGCTCTCGCTCTTTTTACTAGATTGATTCTGACAGGTGGCATAGCGTGAAATGCAGGGCAGTATCCGCACTACCCTCTGGGAAACAGATCGTGTCGATTACTCCAACGCCGCCATCGTGGAGTCTACAATTGTGAGTGTGATGTCACGCGATTACCACAGTCTTCTCATTTGCGACTTGATTACAGGCCCGCCTCAAGAAAAACAGCAAGACGAACGAGTTTCACGGCTTCTTTGATGGTGCCAGCCAGGCTCGAATGGCGTATCTCAAGTCTGAGACAGGGGCTTCGGCCTCAAGTTACAAACGAGACTTTAAAGCACTGGTAGGTCGTCTGACTGATGACTGGATGCTTAGTATCAGCCTACGGCGATTTACAGTTCAGGGAAGGTATCATCGGTGGCGAGAATGGCCTTGTCTGTTTGACAGCCAGTCTCTTGGAAGGGAATAGGAAGTTTGGGCCTTCCTCGGAGACGCCCAGCGTCCGGCAGGCCACACGATTCTTGATTATCGTGAGTAATTGTCGACGTAATGAGTTTGTGCTCATCGTCGCATGAATTTGTAGCGCTCTTTCAGCCGCAAACACAGGTGGTTGTTGACAGCTGATGGCAAGAGCACCGACACCGCACCGGCTGCATCGAAAAAGCGCAAGACGGCAACTGCAAGGGCCACTGGTGGAGCTGCCAAGGGCAATGATTTCTTTTCTGTTCTGACGTCCTGGTGGGCGGAACAGGAAGTGCTATGGGGCTCAGATCTTTCTGCTGGTGGATGGACAGAGTACGTGTGCCCCTTTTATTTATATTCTTTGAACTGACTCATATTAACATGCCAGGTTTATCGACGATGCCATCCAGGAAGAACAGGATGCACATCCTGACGACAAGATGTTGCTCCTTCCACGAGTCCACCGGCCTCAACTCTCCACCTTGATGCCCATAAATGGGGCGTCCTCCCAATCAGGACTTCCACCTCCAGGACCGGGGAGGATGATGATGCCGGCCGTTTCTGGCGGCCCCACGACGCCGCGTCCATTTGGTTCGCATCCGTTTCTTGCTGCCTCACAGTGCGCACCATTTAACGATGATTTACGCAGCATCTTTGGCACCTGTGATGACAACTGTCAACAACGCACCATCACCCGCAGGATATCAGTTTGCAAGTAAGACTTTCATGCGACACTTTTCTGTTCATAGCTGATGTAGTCACAGGCCGCTCGCAGTCACCAGGTGTGATGTATTCTGCTTTCGCAGGCACTTCGAGTGGTGGGCAACAGATGAGTGGTCAGATTCTTCAAATATTGTTGCTGGATGAATCATGGCAAACTAACATGGGTTTTGCAGTGCTGGCTTCGACAGCCACTACCCCTATGTCTACGAGAATCGGCTCTGCTACTGCGCCACGCCTGAGGCCATTCCTGGCAACCGCGCTGAATGCAACTGAGGCCCAGAACCTGAACGTGGGCCGGTTCCAGGATAGCCAGCATCCACAGTAGCTGGTACTATCTGATACTTAGTAGTGCTATTACAATAAATGATCAATTTGTTTCCTGATATTGAGCTCGAATATCTGGGAAATGCGGATCCCAATGGGAGGAACCAGGAGGAGCACATCCAGAATTGGACACATCACGTGCAAAATTGTCTTATGAAAATCATGTCATTTCGCACTGCCATTCGTGTGATGTATCTGTCTTATGAGAATCTCAAAGGCCCGAAATTCTGTGCATCATATGTTTTGCTTATGAAACTCATATGATGCCCAACCATGTGAGAATCTCATGCGAACTGTCCGGCTGTGTAACCGGCTAACCCTCATGCGGACAGTCGCACGATATGTTGCGAAAACATCACAATGCCGTCCCTCCATCATGATCATGACGGAAAGTATACTATCACGATAATATATAATATACCGCCCAACCGTATTTCAAACCCTCGACTCCCCTCC